>JAXIVD010001032.1:65000-104582 GCA_036785275.1 Cancer borealis
AAATATACAAATGGCTTTTCAAAGCTATGATGAGGAAAATAATTACTACAATGACTAAAACTGAAACTGGAATATGCAGAAGTAATATGGTCTCTTAATAAGAAAAACATATGTTGAAATTAGAAAGAATACAGAGAATAGTAATTAAGATGGTGCCAGAATTGGAAGACCTAACATATGAGGAAAGATTAAAAGAAATGCAACTAAACACACTTGAAGAGAGAACAGAAAGAGGAAACTTAATTACAATATATAAATTAATGAACAACCTGGAAGAAACAGATAAAAAAGACCTAATATTGAGAAGAAAAGGAGAGGCTAGAAATTTGAGAGGATATTTGAGGTAATGGTTTGGTAGAAAGGTGGAGGACATTCTTACTAACTATCTGATGTTAGAAAGTGTTCAGTATACTTTGACATATCATGGGCTGAAAAGATAATGCTGTTATGTGGTGATAATGTCATGATTAACAGTATCTTGTGTCAGGATTAGTGTGTTGAGTGAGTGTGTGTTTGAGGTTGAAAGTAAAACGTGATACAAGGATAGCGGAATGGAAATGTTCGTTCTTAGAAGAGAGTTTTTGTGTTGTCTGTTGTGGTTAACTAACTAGCTTCTCTCTCTGGTAGGAATTACTGTAATCTGTTATGGATGGAGTGGAATGGAACACCGGGAAGATTAAATAGATAAGCCTGATGGATGGTTTAATGTAGTGGATTCATTGATCAAATTAGAGCACACCCAACCCAACACTTGACTCATTTGTTTATTCAGGATGCTGTAGGTGAATGAATAGAATGTGTTTGATTGGTGTGAAAGTATATAAAGTATAATATCTTGTAACACCAACAACTTAACCTTGAAGGGACGTTATTATGATGTTTAGTGAAGAAGTGAAGGAGGAAATGAGGGAAGGAAGCAAAGAAGGAAGTGAATAATGAAGGAGAGGAAGAAGGGAGGGAAGGAGTACAGCAGCTCCTATAATCACGGGGAATAAACTGCACCATTATTATCTGTCTTTACACCTGGTCATCATGGAACCTTGAGTAGAATTGTAACAAAGGCATCATGATTAGTTTGACCTTTCAATTTTTTTATTTATTTTTTTTATTTTAGCGAGTTCAGAATCCGCACCTACCTACCATCTTTAGTTCACCTTGAGGGTACTGGAAGGAAAACTTAGATGATAGAAGCTTTATATTAGAAGGAAAAAGTAGTACAACAGTCCCTTAGGTGATGAAAGTTTTCTTCACCTTTATGTTATCTTGTTTGGAAGGTGATAAGATAAGGTGGTGAGATAATTTCTTTTCCTTCCTGCCAGTGTTGGGTGTGTGTGTGTGTATGGATGGGTGGGGGGGGAAGGGATGAGACAATACCTTACTGTACCTTTCATTGGGTGTTCGTTATTCATTTGTTCACTGTCATTACTTACAAATTAACGTCAGTGTAAACCTATAATACTGTCTTTTATTTGAAGTGATACTGAGACGATATAAATTTGAAACATCTTTTTTTTTTTTTTTTTTCTTAAATTTCATGTCTCTTCAAGTTTTACACACCAGTATTACCAAAGATGTGAAACAATTTTTTTGTTTATTCTTTTCAATTCATGTCTCTCTTCAAGTTTTTCACATTAGTATTACCAAAGATATGAAACCATTGTTCTATTGGCCATTTCTTATAATTGTGAGGAGAGATTTGTGTGTGTGTGTGTAAACTATGCATGTAGAGTGTAAGACAAGGAAGTTTGAAGTGTTATCAAGGCTGATGTGTGGGAAAGGAAAGTAAAGTTTGGTTGGAAGCCGCGGGTGTTTGTGTGTATATGGTCCTGGTGGTGATAAGGATGAAACAGAAAGGGAGAGGTGTTTTGGAAGGATTTAGATGACTGTTTTGTAGAGTTTTGATGCAAATATGAGTATTGTATTATTATGAGATGTAAATACTTGTGTTGGTGATGGGGAAGTTGAGAATGCGACTGATAGAAAGGAGAAATATAAGAGAAAGGATGATAGTACTATGTGTAGAAAGAGAGAGAGAGAGAGAGAGAGAGAGAGAGAGAGAGAGAGAGAGAGAGAGAGAGAGAGAGAGAGAGAGAGAGAGACTGGAATCACCTTGTTCAAGAAGGATATACAGAATTATACATGGATGACACAAGACAATGGATGGGTGTGCTATAGAATGTTTGAGAAGTGGGAGTACAAGTGTGATTGAGTGGTTAGTAAGAGTGTTAAATGTGTTTTGTGACCAGTATGGTGCTAGTTAATTGGACCAGTGTATGTGTAGTTCCATTGTATGTGTAAAGGTAAAGACGATAGATACAAGTGTGCTAGTTTTAGGACTATAAGTGTTGAGTGTAGGAGGTAATGTGTATGGTAGAGTACTGATAAAGAGGATCAGAGAAGGTACAGAAGATGTTATATGTGAGGAGCAATGTGGCTATAGAAGAGGGTGAAGGTGTGTGGATTAGATGTTTGTTGTGAGAAGATTTGGGGAAAAGAAAAAAAAATTGGGGCTTTAATGGATTTCGAAAAGGCATATGACAGGATTGATAATGAAGGCTTGTGGAATACGATTGATAAAAGGTGTGAAAAGTTTTTATGTGTATAGTAGAGCATGTATAAGAGTGAAATAGAGAACATGTCTAAAAGTGTGAAATAGCACGTGGGAGTGACATCGTGTTAAGGTAGGACTGAGCATATGATTGTAAGAGTAGGAAATAGCTTGAGTGTGTGGCTTCCTGTTGGAGTAGGATTACTTCAGGGATGTGGAGTGTCACCATGGCTGTTCTATAATTATATGGATGGTGTGGTAAGGGTATTAGGTAGGGGTCTCAGTTTGGTAATTTGTGATGATAGAGATTGGAAAATAAATCAGCTACTGTTTGCAGATGATACGGCTTTAATGGCGGATTCAAAGGAGAAATTGTGTCAGTCAGTGGAAGAATTTTGACGATTGTATAGGGTTAGAAATTTGAGAGTAAAGTAATGAAATGCACAATGGAGGTTGGTAGTAGAAAGATGAATGTTGCATTGAATGATGAACTCTTCAAGGAGGTAGAATGCTTGAAATATTTAAGGTCCAAGATTACTATAGATGGAGGAACTGAGACAGAGGTGAAGTCTAGGATCAGTGATATAGAAAAGGTGTTGAGTGGAAGTTTAGACATGAAGCAATGGGAATGAATGTAAAGAGAAGGTTGTATGAAGGAATAGCTGTGCCAACTGCATTTTATAAGGCTGAAACATAGAGTATGGTAGTAGCAGAGAAGAGAGGTTAAATGTAATAGAGATGAGGTGTCTGAAGAGTATGTGTAGAGTAATGAGTATGTATCAAGTGAGAAATGTGGAAGTGCGAAGGAGAACTGGTGTTACGAGAGTTGGGTGGTCGAGAAGAGCAGAGTGTGTTGAGGTGGTTTGGACACATGGAGAGAATGGAGGAGGACTGTTTGGTGAAGAAAATAATAGGATCTGATTATTAGAGGTGTGAGGTTGAGAGGAAGGCCATGAAGTAGAAGGATGGAAAGAGCGCTGAATTATAGAGGAGTATCTGTGTAGCAATGAAAGATGATTGCATGTGATTGAAGTGCGAATGGAGAGCAGTGGTGAATGCATGAGTAATTAACAGCCTTGACGACCCGTGGAGGAGGTTCTCACACATCTGGCGTGACCCTTGGATTGTATCAGGTGCGGGGAGGGAGAAGGCATGAGTTAAATATGAAGTGGCAGGAGTAACCCTTGTACCCAGTTGTGGATATGAACCCCACCCTTGTCCCCATTCATGTGACTTCTTCTCTTCTCCTCTGGGGACCTGGAGGTTGTATGAGTGTATATGTATGTGTGCATTGGTGTGTGTATGTGTGTCTTGTCCTGGCTACCATCATTTAGGGGGATAATAATCTGGTATATATATATATATATATATATATATATATATATATATATATATATATATATATATATATATATATATATGTATGTATATTTATATATGATATCTTGTGTCTGGTTATTGCCCAGGAAAATGAGACTAGCAATTTTAACTGTGTAGAGTTAGATAATGTTGAAATGTGAGTGACACTTTATGAATCAACTTTGGTAATGAATGATGCATCTAAAATCAATGTTCTTTTTATTATTGTGAACCTGTGTTGTATCTGTATCTTGTTAGATTTAGGATTGTACAGGTTAATTTTAGTCCTAGTCATCAATGGTAATGATGTGTCCTTTCCTCCCACAGGCCAAGATTGCCTTCCTGAATGGGGAAAGGAAGGGGCAGGAGAACCTCAAAAATGACCTTGTCAGAAGAATAAAGATGCTGGAGTATGCCCTCAAACAGGAGAGGTGAGCACACACCACCACACTTTACACATAATTAAAAAGAATCAGATTCACTCGACTCACCATTAAGAACAGATTACATTATTATTATTTTTTTTATATCCAAACATAGATCCTTAAAAGTGATGATGTGTATTCAGTGGTTTTGTCACTGTGATTTGTGTGTATGTCAGGGAAGTGCAACAAGGTAGTTAATGAGTCAATTATAGTCATACGAGTCAATTATAATCATACAGTATCAAACATTATTATGCCATTGCAAGGCAGAGATTGAACATGTGGCAAAGGACTACTGATTTATTATTTATTATTATTTATTTTTTTTAGTCCTTGAAAGTTCAGTGAATCAGTTTATAGAAAATATCTTGTTTTCCTTGTAAATACTTGCATCGGTTTGTTCTGTTGTGGACTTGGTGATGAACAGCACATGAAGAACAGGCAATATAGAATAAGAAAGATATTATGTCAAGTGAACAAGCCAAGGGAGGGAGAGGCAGGAGAAGGTAGGTGTTGTTTCTGGTTGGCTCAGTTTGTGGTAGAGAGAGGATCTGGCTGTGTATTTTGTATTTAATTATGTTGAGAGTTTTATTATATAAGTATGATAGGTAGGCGGACGGGGAGGGTGGGTGGATTAGAAGTCAAAGTTAGAAGTAGGTGGAAGAAGTTCAGGGAGTCAATTTCCTTCTGACAACATAAGGCTTTCACTGTACATTGAAAGTAGATACCATGTGTGAAGTGAAAAGTGTGATGCTTTATGGGAGTGAAGCTTTAGCTGTTAAAGCAGATGATGTGAAAAGGTTGTAATATGATGAACAGAGTATGTTGAGGTGAATAAACAATGTTGGTATACCCTACCCTACCCTACCCTACATGTTAGGAGTTACAGTGCAAAGGTGGCATGGAATGTATTAGTGAAGTGATAAGAATAGGCAGATTGCATTGGTTCACCTATGATCAACATTATGGAGTGGAAGGCAGAGTGGTAGTAGGTACACCAAAGAAGATTAGTAGTTATAAATAGTAGTAGTAGGTTAGGTTAGGATAGTAGTGGAATGGTGATAGTAATAGTAAGATAATAGATGGGGTGAGGTTCAGAGTAGTGACTTTGAAAAACAGATTGCACATGAATAACTACATCGTTAGTTGCCATCAGGTGACAAAAGGCTGGTGATGATAATGAGGTGATAAAAGGTTGATCAATATAAACATGGAGCTTACTTTTGAAACTTATGACGAAAATGATCATAGTTAAATCTTCAATTTTCATTAAAATCTTCCTAACATTCAGGGAAAAATAATTGTTGGTTATGAAAACATATTGAAAATATTATTTTTATATATCTTAATTCATGTTTCCTATTGCGTAATGTATGAAATCTGTTGATCTAATCCTATCTGTTGCCTCCCTGGCCCTTCCATGCACAGTTGTTGTTTGATGCATTTTTTCTTCGTTCCTTTTTACTTGTTTTTTTCACAAATTCTATGCTTCTTTTTTCCTACCCTACACATAATTTGCTCCTCCTTAAACCTGTTTCTTCACTCTGATGTGCACTTTTCTTGATTGTTTCACTACATTTCCAGACCATCTCAGTTTGTATTCATTCACTTATTCAGCAGCTCAACAAAATGAACTTTCTCACACATCTCACACCTTTCATAAACTATTTGTGAGTTTCCCTTACCTTGTGTCACATGCCTTTCATAAGCAGCTCATGTCAAGTATCACAACTCTTGTTCACTTCCAACACAAATCCATCTTTATAAGTATAAGGCTCAGGTTATATAATGTGATTTTTTTTATCTCTCTTTGATATCCACACTCACATTCGTCCTTATTTTTAATCCCACCCAGGGTCCTGTGACTCACATCCCCTACACTACTCTTATGTAATTCTCTCTCTCTCTCTCTCTCTCTCTCTCTCTCTCTCTCTCTCTCTCTCTCTCTCTCTCTCTCTCTCTCTCTCTCTCTCTCTCTCTCTCTCTCTCTCTCTCTCTCTCTCTCTCTCTCTCTCTCTCTCTCTCTCCCATACTTGAAGTCACCACAAGCATACATGACACATTGGGTTGAGGGTCTGTGGTAACAAATACTACAAGCGGATGAACTTATCAATATTTTTTAGATTTAGATAATAATGTTGCCAATCAAATTTATAGAAACTGGTAATGATTTTGTCACGTGAACACCTGGACTTGTTAATTTAATGGATACTTTTAGAGGATTTAATTAAGAGGGTTAAATGACATGTGAATAGTGATGAGTTTTGAAGTGCAAGGATCTAGAGCATATTTCGTTGGTCCTTGTAGGCTTGTAACTTTGATTGATGGAACACGTGAGGCAGCAAAGACAGTTACAGATTGTTGATGTGTTTGACAGGAGTTATCTTTGTATCTATAGCTAGGTAGCTAGATTCCTAGACTGGCTCAATGTTATAGTTATGTAATATTCTGTAGGTCTTAATTGCTTAAAACTAATTTTTTCGTTTTTTCAATGAGTTAACAAGTTTTATCTTTTTTTCATGGTTTATGTTCCTAGGAAATGCATGTAGACATAAGAATGATGATACCTTGTTGTACCCTGGTATATATATACGTAGATATAGAAAGACTTTTTTTGTCTGATGTGAAAATGAAAGCCAAACTCATAAAATTTATTTCAATTATTATTCTACATTCCACTGCAATGAATATGTTACAAATTATAGTGGCAAAATAGCTTACCTAGGACGTTCTCTGGCCTAGGAGGAGGATGTGTATATTGAACTAAATGCTATGCATGCACCACTGTCATTAAATACTCCGGAATTGCCCTGTCTAATTGTACTGTACAGGATTTGAGTCAAGCTGGTATTGTCCTGTCTCCATATTTACTTTAATCCAGCTATTATAGTGTGTGTGTTTGTGTGTGTACAAAAAACTAGGTAAAATGATGTTAATTTTCAGAAGCAGGTGCACACATAGGCATTATCCACTTATAACAGACCTTCCCCTTTAGTAATTCTCAGAAGGCTTCGGGTTATTTGATTAAATTGATGCCACCATTCCTGAGCTCACAACACACTGCCTTCTGACCTTCTCTTTCCATTCACCTGTATGTAGTGTGGCACCAAGACTAACTAATCACCTGAATGAGTACAGCCACAAGCAATCACTAGTATATGTTGTTGTGACCACCTGCCTTCCTTCCCTCAGGGCCAAGTACCACAAGCTGAAGTATGGCACAGAGCTGGTGCAGGGGGACATGAACCCTCCTGTTGAGGAAGGCGGGGAGGAGGTGCGGATGGACCCTGATGCCATCCTCTCCACTAACACCAATGTCTCCTGGAAGCAATCAAGGCATCTTCTTAGGCAGTGAGTATAGATAAGTGTTCTCCATTACTGTGTGGTTGGAATGTGTGTTATTATCTCCACCACCATAAGAACATAAGAAAATTAGGAGGCTGTAGAGGGCCAGTTGACCTACACAAGGCAGCTCCAATGCTCCAAACACTTACCATTCAAGGGGTTAGGTTAGTGTTCAGTGTCATGTTGGTATATCCTTCATAACTGTTTGGGTTTGGAAATGTATCACCATCATCACAACAACCACCATTATCAAATAGGATAACTTTCACTCATCACCATATGTTTGTATCCTGTCTGTATGTCATCATCATCATCATTATCATCATTATCATCATCATCATCATCTTCATCTTCATCTTCATCTTCATCTTCATCTTCATCTCCCTTCCTCCTATAATTGTTCATATTTTTTAGAAGATAATGAGAATTTGATTTATAGTCTTATTTGCCTCTTAGCTGATCATAAAAGACAGTGTAAATAATCAAGTAAGAGTTAGTCAATTATTGTATTGTGGAAATATTATATGTAGATGTTCAATGTTATGGTGTGTTGTTGCAGATACCTCCAGGAGATTGGCTACACGGACACCATCATTGACCTGCGGAGTAACAGAGTGAGGTAAGTGTTCTCAGGGATGCACTTCAGGGTCTTGTCTTGTCATGGGCTGAGGGGAGCAGAGTGTTGGTGTTTGGCAAGACTGGCTGGATGTTTGATCATGAAAAGTATAAGAGGATTGCGAGTATTGGATAAAAAGTGGCTAGTATCAATACTAAGATACTGAAAACAAGCTGACACCATTCATGCTGATCAAGGAAATTTGTTCAGAATCTCAGTGTTGTTTTGTTAAGTAACTGTAAGGCATTTGTGATTTGGTTGAATATTGTATAGTTTTTGACTGGTGTTGCTTAAATGTTTAGGGTTAGTGAATGATTACCAGTTTGTTCACTAGTTGAAGGTAATGGTGTGTTTCCTGTTTCATATTTATTATTAGAGGTTATTAGTGTTATCAGTAGTCCAGGTTGATAAGTGTATCCTGTATGACCAGCAGCACAGTGAAGCATTAACTTTATGTATCAGTCACAGCCTTCAGTCATGTGATGCTAAATGGCTTACAAAGACTGGGTGGGGTTGATATTCATCATTCTAACAAAGTATGGAAGTCTTTTGTGTGTGTGTGTGTGTGTGTGTGTGTGTGTGTGTGTGTGTGTGTGTGTGTGTGTGTGTGTGTGTGTGTGTGTGTATGCATATGCATATGTGTGTTTTATTCATATTTGAACCAAACTGATGAAATCAATAATACCAAAATGTTTGACAGTAGATCCTTGAAAGCTTTAACTGCAGGAATGAAAATTATTCTAACTTAAATTCAGAGTATGTCCTCTGAATTATAGGATGTTTTTTATGACTTATAGACACAAACGGGGTATCTATGGTAAATGTTCAGAAGTACTACATTACAAAGATTTTTTGCCTTTTTCCTATATATGTTTTGTGATTGATTGAGAATTGTTGTCCGTGCAGGTCCTTGCTTGGCATCAGCAGTGGTGAGAATGAGGAGAATCACAACAGTACGGTAGCAATGAATGGCTCGGATACCACCAAGCGGGCGCCAGACCCCAACCGTTGGAATGTATCAAAAAAGGTGCCTCACTGTTTTCATGGCTGTTACATGCTATGCTGTCATGCATCATTACATACCACACACACACACACACACACTCACACTCACACTCACACTCACACTCACACACACACACTCACACACACACACTCACACTCACACTCACACTCACACACACACACACACACACACACACACACACACACACACACACACACACACACACACACCTCATTTAGCCCCTAGGTCCCTTGAGGAGAAGAGATTAGTCTACCCTCCCTCACTAAACACAGCTCATCCACAGTGGGACCGGAGATCACTTCTGCATCAAGACCTGACAGTAAAAGCTGATTTACCCCTGTCACTTAATACGCATGACTCTCTCCCTCCCTGTACCTGATATGATGGATGGATTACAGTAGATGTGTGGGAACCTCCTCCAAGGGGTAACATGATAACTATGAGGTTGTGAGGTTCAGTTGCATCTGGTGTGATAAATTGGTTAGATGAGGTGTAGGGAGGAAGAGAGTCATGTGTTGGAAGTGGCTGGGATAAATCAGTTTTTTTCTTGGGTGTGAGTACCTCGTCTCAACTACTCTCTTTAAGGGGGATGTCAGTCTGGTTTATAGATAGAAAGATAGATTTATGTGTATATTTGTTTACCAGTCTGTATCTGTCTTTTTTATATATCTTGATCAATCTTTGTCTGTATCTATCCATCTACAGTTGTCATCATTGAAGTTTGCCAGGTGAAGGAGATGACAAAGTACAATGGCATAGGCTTTACCCTCACCCTAGACCCTCATCCTAGACCCCTAGACCCTCACCCTAGACTCCTAGACATAGCACAGAACATGCCAGACCAGTTGGCTGGCCTCAGGTGTCGATGAGTGAGTAATCATTGAAGGAGGGACGGGAGTATTCAGTCACCTCTTGAATGCTTTAGTGGGTGGTCGTAAATATTTGGTTACTTTGCTGCCTTCCCATCTTGGCCACCTGTGTGTGTGCTCCAGTGTTCAGTGTTTGCTGCTGTATGATGAACTACCTTGTGAAGTTATTTTGCAGATGATCCTTCTGCATCAGCTGGGGTAGTCAGTAAAGGATATTGTAATAGCAACAAGTACTAGGGAGTCATCATGTTAGATGGTGGCAGGAGACCAAGAATAGCTGAGGAAGAGCAGGAAAGAACTCGTATCTTGTTACAAACATTATCAAGAGGGAGCTAGAGTCAAATCCTCCTTTGTCTGCAATAAAAGTGAAGAAAATACAATTGTTGCAACGCGTGTCTGTTAGGACTGTGAACCTAATTATTTATTGTCTTGGGTACAGGAGCCGTTGTCCTCTTGCAAACTTCAATGATGAAGACTTGTATGTCCATTTATCCATTGTTATCTACACATCTGTTTCTTATACACTTGTGAACATGTTTATTTGTTTTTATCTCAAACATCTCTAACATCTCGATAATAGGTGTAGAAAATTGATATACTCATTTATCACTTGGCTACTTAAGTGACTCTCCCCTTAGATAGAGTGACAGGTTCTAGTGCTTGAGAGGCGGCATCACAATCACCAACATATCAGAATTCAGTATCCAAGGTTTGATGAAGAGGTGATGAATGGTCTGTTAGGCTGAACACTATACACATTCTATTTGTTCTCCATGATTTCCGTGACCAATTATATTAATTAAGCAGCACATTATTGTTATGTTTCACCTATGTCTGTTTTCTTCCTTTAGCCGCAGTCAACCTTGGAGGCTCAAATACGTGATGCAGAGAAGGCAGTCATGGAAAATTTTGACTTCCTACAATCTGAAGGTAAGACTGTGTATGTGTGTGTGTGTGTGTGTGTGTGTGTGTGTGTGTGTGTGTGTGTGTGTGTGTGTGTGTGTGTGTGTGTGGCATTGTACTGTACTATACTGGATTATAAGAAAAATGACTTCACAATGGTTTATGTTACCTTGACGGAGTGGTGAGTGTCCTTCATCTCATGTTTTTAAGTGGTTCTTGATAGAGCTTCCATAGTCATTACTCTCTCTCTCTCTCTCTCTCTCTCTCTCTCTCTCTCTCTCTCTCTCTCTCTCTCTCTCTCTCTCTCTCTCTCTCTCTCTCTCTCTCTCTCTCTCTCTCTTTTTTTTTTTTTTCTGTACTAATCTGTCACATATCTTATTGTTATATTTGTTAACATTCATTCTTGTCAAGGTGCTTCCCTCAACCTCCTTCAATGGTCATCAAAGTTGCATCATTCATTATTCATGCAAATGGTATTATTATCTTTTTTTATTATGACAGTTCATCTTTTGGTGTGAGATTGAAGGTTGTTTTGTCTTTTCAGGGATGGAGATGGATGATGACGACGATGAGGATGATGCTGAGGAGGAGGAGGATGTTCATGGCCTCAAGAGTCCAAAGGTTGCCAAGGTGGTGAGTACTTTATCACTTCTCCTTCCTTCTAGCAGTAATCTTTTATTTTATTAAATTAAAATTTTTTTTTTTTTAAATTTATTTATTTATGTTATACTGAATGTTCACTCTTGTTTCTTGTCGATCTTACCTAGTTGTTCTTATCGAATTGTATTTTTACAGAATTGAGTCAAGCTCATTGTGACCTGCCTTTTGATATTATTTTATTGTATTTACCGTACAATTGTGTGTGTGTTTGCGTTTTCTCTTCTTTTTGATATAATAATATTAATGAATTGAAAATGATGCGAGTGTATTGACTGTGTTGTGTGTTCAGACCCTGGATGTGGATGACGTGGACGGGGAGTCGGTGGAACTGGACCATGAATTTCCCTACTTACCTGACGTAGAGGACAGCTCACGTAAGTTATCACATGGTGTCTCCACTCAGTGTAGGGCACCTGGGTGTGTGCACTCTTGTATGTGTGTGGGTGTGTAAGGATGTTACTTCAGCAGGGATTGACTGAATGCTTCTTGGTCTGGTGAGTTTGAAGGAACTCAAAGCAGGTGGATGAGTGTTGTAGGTGTTGTAAGATGGATAAGTTGTGTTTGAGAGTGTGAGGTGCAATAATGAACGAGGTGAAGCCACAGGTGTGACTACCAGACAGGGTGTGAACATCAGTCTGTTATGTTGGTGGTATGTGGCGAGAATTATCATGGAAGGGACACATCAACCAATCTATTCACCTATGATATTATGTGTGTAGTGTGTAATGTGCCCCATAATCAGTACATTTGTATAAACATTGAATGCTAGCAAAAAGGTTCTCCAGATGATATTCATCCTCTGTCAAGAATTATATTGTGTTTAGCAACATGTGTGTTCAACAAGTTTTGTTGGTAATTTTAGTTTGAGCCGAACAACCAATGAAGGATGTGATTAGGTGTGTGTTCAGTGGTAGTTTGTGATGGGTTGGTGGTGACTCCAAGGTCTACCTACAGTGTCACAGTATTATTGGAACCAAAAGAGAGACATGCTCACATGCTCTTCTATAAAAATTAAGATTTGTTTATATTTACAGAAAGATTGTAGCACATATTGTTTTATGTATGTTTAGTTTTTATTTAACTTTAATTGGCATTTGCTCTCCAAATTTAAAACTGATGGCATTGCATGAAAGCTGTGGATAATTACTATGGAGCTTCTTTATCCCACTGTGTCTATGCTGTCTAATGAGGCATTGTTACTTAGCTACAAAAGGTATTCCAGTAGTGAACTGTAGAAAGTCACACCTTTATTTTCTATTTTTCAGTTAGCCATGATATGACACTTAGGTAATGGTAGTTAGTGGCAAAATTTAGCCTCATGTTGAGTGAGTGGTTAATCCTCATCACGTGATCATTCCATTAAAGAGGAATGGTGTGACTTCTGCCTGTGGGTGGTTCATCCCCTTGGTTGTTTGTCGACTCTTCAGGGTGGAGTATTATGACTCACTGTCACCTCACTTGGGAGGAACTTGGGAATGCTCAGTCTGCCTTATGGATCAGTTTTGCTTTCTGCTTTATATATCTTTTTACCAGTCAAGTATTGCATTCCATTTGTGGCTGAATGAATTCTCTTCAGGATATGAATAAACTGCATTAGGTGATCATGTTTAAGGAAGTTTGTGTATGTGATATTTTATTGTGTGCACCTGTTCATTCTTGTTTGTATTTGGTCCACAAGGACACTCAAAATAGTATCAGTATCAGTTGTAGTCCTTTGGCTGCATCACCATCCCACAGGAGTTTCCATATCTTACAACTATTCTAAAAGACTAAAAAAAAATATATATATATCAAAGTTAAAACGACCTTTAGTCTAACACTGAAACGGAATTTACATAGTTGTTTTTCACTTTGTCACTTGCTACAATAGGGGACTGGCAGCAGGAATATTTACAAGGTAATTGTGATCAGTTAAGACTGTCCCTTGTAGTCTGTGTTGGCCCACCATACACAATTCTCAGAGCCAAGTTCATGTTGATTCCCAAGGTTAAAATCCTGCCCCGCTGTGACGTCATAAAACACAACCTGCGACTGCTGCAGCTAGCCTGAATTTCCTAGTTTAGGGAAGATGGTACATGCCTGCCTCATTACCATTTGTTTGCATGTATTTATGAGTGTTTTGTTACATCATATTTTGGTACTAATTACACTTGTTTTTTTGTATAGAGTTCCTTAGTGGACTACCTTGTATGCATTGAGTAACATTTGATAGTTTAGAATGATGCAGTCTGTTTGATTGTGGAAAACTCTTGACTGACCTAGCATTCAGCCTTCCACAAATCCATGCTCATAGTAAGCTTGCCTGGTTGTAAGGGAACACTCAAAGCAAATACGAAACAATACTTTTTTTTGCTGTTAGTAATCAAGGGGGAAAATAATTTACAAATTTAGACAGTTTTGCTTGAGTTAATTCTTAAATGGTGAAACCTTAACAGAACTTCAAGTCAGAGACATGTGGGATTAATGTAAATGATAGTGAGTAAATTTGAAGTTAAGTTGGTACTTATATATATATATATATATATATATATATATATATATATATATATATATATATATATATATATATATATATATATATTGTATATATATATATATATATATATATATATATATATATATATATATATATATATATATATATATATATATATATCTGTGTGTGTGTGTGTGTGTGGAGCATGGGAGGATGATTGTGCGTGATAGAAGTGAATGGAGAGCAGTGGTGAATGCATGATTAATGACACAGCGTTAATGATTCCTGGAGGAAGTTGTTATGCATTTGGTGCAACTTTTGGATCATATCAGGTGTGGGGAGGGAGAGGACATGGGTTGAATATGAAGCAGCAGAGGTAAACTTTAGGACTGTTGTGGATATGACTCTCACCCTCGTTCCCATTGCTTGACTGACTTGACGTGCAGTGTTTGGGTGGGTGTACTTCTCTTCTATGGGGGCCGAGAAGCTAAGTGAGAGAGTGTATATGTATGTGTGTATGCGTGCATTGTTTTGGCTACTCCTTTAAGGGGATGACAGCCTGATATATATATATATATATATATATATATATATATATATATATATATATATATATATATATATATATATATATATATATATATATTTATTTATTTATATTTATTTATTTATTTATTTATTTATTTATTTATTTATTTATTTATGAATATATAGCTATTAGATGGCTTTTTGAAGAAAGAATTGCATTTAGATAAGTAACAAGCATGTTTCAGCAAATGTTATGCTTCATTGTTAGTAAAAAATAGCAAATTACTAGAGCAAGAAATTCAAGGAGAGCAAATGGATAAAACATGAATGACTATTATTAAGTATTCAAATTGTATTTCATAAGTTTTTTTGTATTTATTAATCTCACACTACCACTCATTAGCAATAATTGATTCCATTTGTAACACAAGCCAAGAACAAGACCACAACAACCACAACTACACCGGTACTCAACTTATAAGGAGTTGTATATTGATGGTAGGCTCTAAACATTCTGAAATCTTAATGGTATCCAGGTAAAAAATTAGAGTTTATTTATGATTAACTGTAGTAGCTTGCTAAAAGTTAAGTTTTGATTGTAGGTTATAAGTTGGCGTTTGAACAGTTGTGTTAATTTACATTTTTGCGTCTGGATTTGTTGGTCTGTATGGGTCGGCATCATTGTGAGGAGTCCTTGTGTCTAGCTATGTTTTGGTAATGCTTTGCCTTGGTGTGGGTGGTGTGTTATGTCCAGAGGCAAGTTGGCACTGAAGACACAGCTGTAGTGTTGGTGGGATTCTGGATGTTGTGGTGGATAAGGTTGTCTTGTGATACCTAAAGCTCCACAAAGAAAGATTGGCTGAGGCTGTGATCATAAGAGTAATGTGTAGCCTCTTGGAGTGTGCTTGCTGCTTGTTGGCTCGGCTCTTTGTAGTGTGCATCAAGAATGTTGTTGAAATACCTGAAGTGGCTCTGGAGAAAATTGTTGCTATCAGAGTCACAACGTGGAAAAAGTAGTTGTGTTCCTTGAGGTTCACTTTTACTAGTGTGAATATGGAGGAAATTGTTTGTATTTCTGTACATGTACATTCCATAAATATGCAGGATGTATACTTGGTCTTGCACAACTAGGAATGTGTTTTGTACTTATTTGATTTTTTTTCTACATCACATTTGAAGGCAACTGATGATCTTATGTACAATTAAGGAACTACTATGATGGGTAGCCTTCACATCTGTTGACTTAAACAACATTATTTGTTGAACTATTATTATTATTATTACTTTTATTTTTAGCCCTCTGGTGGGAGCTGTAAGAATCATAATACCTTATTCCCTGTGGATCGTGAAAGGCAACAAAAAGGGTCGGAGTGATGGGTCTGGGAAGTCCCTCCTCTGTATTCTCTCTTATGAAAAGACAGGGTGCAGAAGGGAGAGTAAAGTCTCCCTGAACCCTAATTGGGTTCCTCCTTTTAAGGGGAATATAAGCCAGGTATATAGATAGATATGTAATTACATATTGTTTTTTATTATATTGTTGCACGTTCCTGTGAGTGTGAGAGTTTGTCTCATCGTTATTGTTTTAATTTCTCTTCCTTGAAAGTGACTTTAGACTTGGGACTCGCCTATTCTAGTCCTTCATCTCATTTGGCAAACAATGGTGGTAATTCATGGGTGTGGCTTTGATTTGCTTCTCAAAGATAGTATTTCTATAGATGAATTACAACTGATACTGAATTGAGCTTATTGGTAACAAATTCAACTGTGGGGCTCATTCCCAGATCGAGTTTTGTTTGTGGTTTTGATATCCTTAGTGTTTGCTTTTTAGTAACTATGGTTACTAGTATGACATTTTGTGAATCATGGCACACACTGGATAGATCCATTTATACTCCTGCTCATGAGGCCTGAATGTAAGAAATATAATGACAGTGGCTAGTATGTTTGTCGTTGGTGCAGGATTGATGCCATTGGGCTGGTGCTGTATGAGGCATTAAGTATATAGAATTGCAGACCCTTATCATTATGGCTTTGCATTGCTACATTGTTTCTGGCGTTCATTGGTCTGTTCTGTTGGGAGATTGAAGCTGCTGAGCTGGATTTACATCATTGCTTCTTCATGAAACAAGTTTATTTATCTTTACAGTTGTTGTTATTGTTATTATTATTGTTATTATTATTATTATTATTATTATTATTATTATTATTATTATTATTATTATTATTATTATTATTATTAAGTGGTATTATGAGAGAGTTGGCTGGTTGAGCAGAGCAGAGTGTGTTGAGATGGTTTGAACACATGGAGAGAATGAAGGAGGACTGGTTGGTGAAGAGAATAGGAGGATCCAATATGAGAGGTGTGAGGTTGAGAGGAAAGCCACGAATGGGATGGATGGACGGTGCGAAAAGAGCGATACATGACAGAGGAATGTATGTGGAGCAATGATGGATGATTGTGCATCAAAGAAGTGAATGGAGAACAGTAGTGAATGCATGATTAATGATGCAGTATGACAACCCCTGGAGGAGGTTGTCATGCATCTGGTGTGACCCTTTAATCATATCAGGTGCGGGGAGGGAGAGGACATGAGTTGAACATAAAGTGGCACGGATAACCCTTAGGACTTGTGGATATGACTCCCGCCCTCGTTCCCATTGTTTAACTGACCTGACATGCAGTGTTTGGGTGGGGTGTACTTCTCTTCTATGGGAGCTTAGAGGCTAAGTGAGAGGAGTTTATATGTATGTGTGGATGTGTGTGTGTATACATGCCTTGTTTCGGCTACCAACCTTTAGGGGGGTAACACACTGTAGCTGCGTGTAGCTGCGGGTGCTCATCTTCCGTCACATTGGCCTTTGAGCCTGAGGTGGAAATTAATCCGTTAGCCTGGAACACAGGGCCACTGTGACATCCCAGTTTCCACAGTTTACCTTTCCCAGGTTACCCTAGGTACCCATTTATCCACCAACCCGTTTGGGAAGATGAACAGCTGGGTGAGCTGTGTGCCAACTGTCCTCATCTGGGATCAAACTTGGGCCAGCAGATTCGTAATCAGACATGCTAACCACTGCATCACTGAGGTGTGTTTTGTCTTGGCTACCCCCTTTTAGGGGATAACTGCCTGGTAAATGCACAGATAGATTGTTATTATTTAGGCCTGTGTTAGGGCTGCAGGAATATTACCACTGTACTGCCTACGTATCATGATAAACAACAGAAAGGTACAGAGCGAGGGGCCTGGGAAGCCCCTCCTCTGTATTCTCTCCTACGAAAACACTGGCTGCAAAACGGGAGGCCAGAGTAAATTCTGCCTGAACCCTAAATGCCTTGTCTTCACAATCTCCTTTTGATAGGGATATAAGCTAGAAATATTTAGTTATGATTATTATTATTATGATTATTATTATTATTATT
Organism: Cancer borealis; assembly: GCA_036785275.1. Lineage (NCBI taxonomy): Eukaryota > Metazoa > Arthropoda > Malacostraca > Decapoda > Cancridae > Cancer > Cancer borealis. Next base: position 83,175 of record JAXIVD010001032.1, read on the forward strand.
ATTATTATTATTATTATTATTATTATTATTATTATTATTATTATCTTCATCCACATTATTGTTTTTGTTATTATTACTGTTGTTTTATAATTTATTTGTTTATACATTTATTTAACACGAATGAAGAAGAAAAAAAATCCCATTAAATTTTGTAGATTAAGTTTCAAAATTTTAAAGTACTTTTTCCAAATGGTGCTGTACAGATGAGTTATTTTTCTCCATGACTCACCAGAATGCAGACAATGGCCAATATGGGCATGACTTGTTCATCTTTATTAAGCTTGTAGCTCCCAGCCTGCCTCTGCTGGGCTGGCTGTCATTCCATAGTGCTAAACAAATGCAAAATGTAATAGAACCCCAGATTAGCTGTAGTGTGTGTGTGTGTGTGTGTGTGTGTGTATGTGTGTGTGTGTGTGTGTGTGTGTGTGTGTGTGTGTGTGTTTGTGTGTATGTGTATGTGTATGTGTATGTGTATGTATGTGTGTGTTTGTATGTGTGTGTATGTGTGTGTGTGTGTGTGTGTGTGTGTGTGTGTGTGTGTGTGTGTGTGTGTGTGTGTGTGTATGTATGTGTGTGTTTGTATGTGTGTGTATATATGTGTGTGTGTGTGTGTGTGTGTGTGTGTGTGTGTGTGTGTGTGTGTGTATGTGTGTGTATATATGTGTGTGTGTGTGTGTGTGTGTGTGTGTGTGTGTGTGTGTGTGTGTGTGTGTGTGTGTGTGTGTGTGTGTATGTGTGTGTGTGTGTGTATTTACCTAATTGTAGCATACGGGGGGGGAGAGCTAAGCTCATGCTATCCCGTCTCTGTTGTCCCAATAATTATCTAGCTTCATTTTAAAACCATGTATTGTTGTTGCTTCGGTCACTTCTTTATCCAGGCCATTCCAAGTGTCGATAATTCTATGTGGGAAACTGTATTTCTTCACATCCCTCCTGCAAGTCCCTTTCTTCAATTTCTTCCTGTGTCCCCTCGTGGTTTGCTCGTCCCGCACTATCAAATCATCTCTGTCATACTTATCGATTCCTTCTATAAGTCTAAACATTACAATTAAATCTCCTCTCGTTCTTCTCTGTTCCAAAGACTTCAAACCCAATCTCAACAATCTATCTTCATAAGGGAGGTTTTCCAAACTAGAAACCATTTTTGTTGCTGCCCGTTGGATCCTCTCCAACTGTTTAATATCCTTCTTCAAGTTCGGTGACCAGACCACTGCTGCATATTCCAACCTTGGACGAATCATAGTGACAATAATTTTCTTCATCATATCCTCATCAATGTAGGAAAATGCCACTCTTATATTCTTAAGCAAATTGTAGGTTTCCCCAACAATTTTATTTACATGCCTTCTCGGTGACATATCGTCCATAACAATTACTCCTAGATCTTTCTCTGTATTTCTTCTTTGGATGTTTTCTTCCCCCAACTTGTAAGCTCCAACTGGTCTGTTTTTGCTTTTCCCAAACTCCAATATACTGCATTTCCTTGCATTAAATTCCATTTTCCATTTTTTACTCCATTTGTATATCTTATTCAAGTCCTCTTGAAGCACGACACAGTCCTCCCTTTTCTTCACCCGTTTCAAGATCTTCGCATCATCAGCAAACAGACTTGTATAACTTTCTAATTCTTCAGCTATATCGTTTATATATACTGCAAACATTACTGGAGCCAAAACTGATCCCTGAGGGATCCCGCTGTAGACTCTTTTAAATGTAGATGGTTCGTCTCTAATGACCGTTCTCATTTCTCTGTCCTTCAGAAAATCCTCCATCCATGCCAACAATTTCCCTCCTACACTACTTTCTTTTCTAAGTTTCCACACAAGTCTTTTATGTGGAACTTTATCAAATGCTTCTTCCATCCATGCCAACAATTTCCCTCCTACACCACCTTCTTTTCTAAGTTTCCACACAAGTCTTTTATGCGGAACTTTATCAAATGCTTTCTTCAGATCCAAATAGATACAATCGGCCCATCCATCTCGCTCCTGTATTATATCAATAACTCTGGAATAAAAGGATATCAAATTGATTGCAGTTGAACGACCCTTTCTGAAGCCAAACTGTTTATCACTTAGGACAGTATTTGTCTCAAGATACTCCATCCACTTATCTTTAACTGCCCTTTCACATATCTTGGCCACCACACTTGTCAGTGATACAGGTCGATAATTCATCGGGTCCTCCCTCTTGCCACCCTTATAAATTGGAACTATGTTGGCCTTTTTCCAGTCTGCTGGGACTTTGCCTTCCTTCAGAGAGCAATCTATGATGCTGTGTATTCTGGTACTTAATTCATTGCTACACTCCTTCAAAACCCAGTTTAAAACACCATTTGGTCCTTGAGCTTTTCTTACATCTAAGTCATTTAGCATTTTTTTCACTTCATCAACAGATACTTCAATCTCTTTCAATGTGCTACCTTCCATGCTTATCTCTTCTTGATCATTGAAATCGTCCTCCAAGGTGAAAACTTTTTGAAAACTATCATTCATAACTTCGGCCATATCTGCAGCTTTTATATATATATTCTAAATCATCTACTTCCAGCTTGCTTATATCCCTTCTTTCTTCTTTAATTTACCATTTATAAATCGGTAGAACAATTTTGGCTGGTCCTTACATTTATCCACAATATCCTTCTCATAATTCCTTTTTGTTTCTCTGCATAATCTAACGTAATCATTTCTGGCACCTTTGTAGTTTTCCCATAGGCTTGGTCTTCTATTTCTTTTCCATTTATTCCACATCTTGTCCCTTTTGCTTCTTGCTTCCATACACCTCCTATCAAACCAGTCACTTCTCATGACTTCTCTCCTGTTCATTCGTGGCACATGTTGCCTTACCCCGTCATTATAAATTTCTAGGAACAAATTCCATTTATCATTAGCTGTACTTGCCTCATCAAAAGCGCTCCAATCTGTGTGTGCAAAGTATTGTTTCATGATCTTAAAGTCTGTCCTTTTATAGTATAGTCTTCCAATTCTGTAGCTTTCTTCCCTCATGTAACATGAGTCCACAGTTGTTAGAAATTCAATCATCACATGATCACTCTTCCCTAGAGGACAATTGTGGGTGACACTTTCTATACTTTCAGAATCTTTCGTGAAAATCAGATCTAATCTCGATGGTTGATCATCTCCTCTAAATCTTGTGTCAGTTTCAATCCACTGAGTTAAGGTATTTTCCATAGCTAGTTTTAACATTTGACCGCCCCATAATGGTTAGGTTTCCGCATTCGTTTAAAAGTTTTTCCATATCCTCTAATGAATCAATTTGTAATTTCTTGTGTTCTTCTCTACTCCATGAACTTGTCTTTGGGGGTATATATAATACAGCAAAGTTTCTTGTGGCATTTTCTCCATGCCGAATACCCACCTTGATAATTTCTACGTCATTCTTCCCGTAAATAACCGCATCAATTTATAGACCCTTCTTGGTTAGGATCATGACCCCTCCACCTTGTCTTGTGTGTGTGTGTGTGTGTGTGTGTGTGTGTGTGTGTGTGTGTGTGTGTGTGTGTGTGTGTGTGTGTGTGTGTGTGTATATGTGTATGTGTGGGTGTGTGTGTCATTCACCATGGTCTTGCAGATCATGCACGGGACTCTTGATCACTAGCTATTACCCTCCTGGAGAGAGCTTACAGCTCATTATAGCCTGATCTATGGGTAAGGCTGTAACCTTTCACACACCATCCTCTTGCTCAAGGAGGACAGTAACTGTTTGGTCATCAGTGAAACCTTGCACGAACTCGAGCCTGGCAAGTGACAGGCTGAGATGTTACCATGGTCTGGAGGATCATGTGCTGGACTCGTGATCATCAGTCATTACACTCCTTGAAAGAGCTCAGAGATCATGGTGATGGATTTATGGGTAAGGCTGAGACCTCTCAGACATTACTCACCCCCATCTCCTTGTTCAAGGGGAATAATGACTGCTCTCTATCAATGAAAAATCCTTTGCAACCTAAACAAGGTTTGAACCCACGCCTTGTTAGGTGGCAGACAAAGTTGTTAACCATCGAGCCATGGGAGTGGTATTGTGTGTATGCATTTGTGTGTTTATGTGAGTGTGTGTGTATGTGTATGTGTATGAGAGTGATTTAGTCAGAGAGAGAGAGAGAGAGAGAGAGAGAGAGAGAGAGAGAGAGAGAGAGAGAGAGAGAGAGAGAGAGAGAGAGAGAGAGAGAGAGAGAGAGAGAGAGAGAGAGAGAGAGAGAGAGAGAGAGAGAGAGAGAAAGAGAAAGAGAGAGAATGTTCTCTTTTTCCCCCTCTGGTCTCCTGACAAGTGGTGTTGACAGCTACGGTTTATTTTGCTGTGGTGTGGTGGCGCTGGTGTGCTGTGTAGCACACCTGGTGGGCGGGCGTAGAGCCACCTGGACGAGCGCCCGGCGCAGGGCGGAGATGGAGGAGGAGGAGGAGGAGGGGATGCAAGGCATTGAGGAGGCAGAGGAGGGGAGGCTCTCAGCATACCGTGGGGACTGGGCTGGGCCTCCTCCCCCCCTGGAGGCTCTTAAGGCCAGGTACCGGGCAGCGGTGGGGGCAAGGGGCAGTCCTTCCCCCCCGCATGCTCCCCCCTCCCCACCACCCACCACTGCCACACCCACCACCACCATCACTACCACCACTACCACCACCACCACCACCACAACCACCACCACCACTGACCACGCCAGTAAGTCCCTCCTCGCTCACCACCTCTTAGTCTGACCACACGCCTCCCACTCGGTTATGGCTGCCCTACACAACAGTCACTCCTGGTCAGATCAAGGAATGAAAAGGAACAATATCCATTAGGCTTAGTATTGGGTGCTTCTTGGCTCCTATTAATTATAAATATTCTAAATTCTTAAGTGCACTTTGGGAATGTTTAAGGGCACTGTACTCAGAATCAGTCACCTCCCTTGAAATCACCTTGACTGGTTCTGGTCTGATGACTGAAGGTTTAATATTAACAATTGTTGAGATAAAAAAAACTCAGGTCAACCTTGTATGTGATTGGCGAGCTGTTCTTGAGGATCCGAATTTTAATGAAATAACTGATTGCCCTTATGTATGTAGCAACAACAGTTGAGGTGATTCCTTAAGAAGTGTGAGGAGATGTGGTCATTTTGGATCTTGTATAGTTTATTGTTATTTTTTCCTCTGGTGGTGCTGGTGGTCACTGCGGTACAACACCTCATTGTGATCAGTTCGCTTCACTCCCACTCAGTTGCTTTTGTTGCTGATGCTGTGTCTCTGAGTCAGTTTTGAGTAGCATGTAACATTTCAGCAGCAAGGAATAGCCCATGTAAGGTGCTTCTATCTTACGTCAGAAAATATAAACAAATGCCAAGAAATTTGTATGCACGAGTTCAGTTTTTTTTCATACTTCCTGCCTCACCAAGCCCAGTGTGCAGCCCATGAAAGCCTTAAAATTACCACTAGCTGTGTTCCATCTCATGATGCAGAAGAAAGAACAGTGTGGAGTGTAACGAGGCAACACTGCTGTGTGTTGAGTGTTTACCTGGGCTCTTCCTTCCTCTCTGGTGCTGGTGGTTGATGGTGATGCATTTTGCCCTCTCAGTTGCAGGCACTTTCCTCTTTATGCTTAAGCTTGGCATGAAGTGAAAAGACAAAAGTGCTCCACATGTGATGAGTAGGTTTTGGAGGTCTTGCTGTGCTTGCCTTCTGTTGGATATTTTACTTGGTATTTCCTTGTGTTACAGGCTTGCAAGCTTGTACATATGTCATTGTATATTGCAATTATTTTTCAGGTCTCAACATATGCTCAGTACCTATTGTACTTTTTGGTCTTTATGAAATAATGGATATACGTAGTTTGCCTCATTCAAAAGCTTGTATATAATTAAAAAAGTAAATAGGATTGTTGTTCAATTACTTGTTGAGTTGAACATGATTATGAGTGAGTGAGTACTAATTGAGGTGATGTCATCAAGGCTGTAATGCCAAGGGATGCCACAAAGTTTGAAGCACTAATGGCTGCTGTCAGTGTAGGTCAACTTTTGGGTAGAGCAGTAGGTGTATTTGTGTTAATATGTAACTATTTAGTTAAGGCGGCATCAATTAATACAGTCACTGTTGTTGGGCTTTATAGAACGTGGTTGTGGTGGCTTGCACTGAAGTGTGGCGGGGCAACATAGAGCCTCCATCCTGTCATTCAGTGGTACTGTATCAGCAAGCAAGCCATGTCTTGCACAGTAGGACCATCTGCAGTCACCACTCAGTGTGTGCTTCCCTGAGTCCTAACTCCTTTCTCAAGGCTCATTGTCTTTCCTGCAGCTGGTGTGATGGGGTTTGGGCCGGGGTCTAGGCGAGGGTACGGAGGTCCTGGAGGTGAGGAGGATGCCCTGGAGGGCCTTGGGGAGCTGGCACAGCTTACCGTCACTAATGAAGCAGATGCTTCATATGATGTAAGTGTTCTGCAAGTTTTATGCTGCTAACATCAACTTATTGCACTCTTGGTATCATGACAAATGTTTATTGAACCATGTTTGCTTTTCCTTATGTGAATATTTTTCTTACAGATTTCATCAACCAAAGAAAATTTTAGGAAGACTTGGACGGCCAAATACACTTTACGCTCCCACTTTGATGGGGTGCGAGCACTTTGTTTCCACCCCCAGGAACCCACTCTTATCACTGCCTCTGAGGATGCCACGCTCAAACTCTGGAACCTTCAGAAAACTGTGCCGGCCAAGAAGTAAGACTCATTGCTGTCTCCTGCTGCCTCACTCAACTCATTAACCAATTAGCTGTGAAAAATACGGTTATAGGCTAAAATATTTGTAAATGTAACTTTACAGTGTTAGATAGGAAAATTAATTGATCTTAGTTTTTCTAGTGATAAGAAGTCATGACACACACTGAAGTATTTGCACAATAGTATCATACAAAATAAATGTAGGAATGTAAGCAAGGTACATAGTGTGAGTGCAATGTACTGTACACCAGTGACCTGCACACACCAAACCACCACCATCATCACTTCAGGTCGGCCTCCCTTGACGTGGAGCCGGTGTACACTTTTCGAGGCCACCTTGGGCCGGTGCTGTGCCTGGCCATGAGTGGGGACGGCGAGAAGTGCTACTCTGGCGGCATAGATGGATCCATACGCATCTGGAACATCCCTTCCTCTAACATAGATCCATATGATTCTTATGGTGAGTTGTCTTAGTGTATTTATCTGGTTGTGTTTGTTTCTATTTATTGTTATACCTATCTGTTAGTTTATATTGTAATGTCTTTTGTTTGGAATTTGGAATTTCCTCTCGGTGATGACTACAGTTGAAATTTTGACTCACTCTTGGCCATATGTTCCAATCCGTTCTTATCATTCTTTTACTCACTCCTTTCCTCCAGTTTTTTAGCACTGTTCACTCATTTTATAAAGTGTAGTAAATTCCATCTATGTATCGGTATATTTCTATTCTGATTATTACTTTGTACTCCTGTGAGAGAATGGCCAACTTGAGAGTTTCTACTTTCTCATTGTCTTTTATTTCATCTTCGTATACCAGTCTTGTGACTCATTACTTCCGTCTCAAGTTATAAGGACCTTCCTCTTGCCTCTCTTGAATCTATAGCATCTTTTAGTTGACATCTTTCCTGTAATTTAATTTTCTCCCATCAGTTACAGGTCATCTGAGGTTGTGTTTGACTAACTCTGCCACTGTCATTATATCATTCATCTGAAGAGTTTTCTTTTAGTGTAATAAAAGATATATGTGAACAGAAGGTGTTTGATATGAGACTCATCAAGGTGATAAATGTTTTAAGCAGAGCCGACTGTGGTGGCTGGCAGCTTATCAGGGCATACGGATGCTGTGTGGGGCCTCACCTTCAACCCACAGCGGCAGCACCTCATCTCCTGTGCTGCCGACTCTACCGTCAGATTGTGGTCAGCTGACACCCGTTCCCCGCTGCTCTACACTTATGCTGTGGAGAAAGGTGTGTTGGATTGGCTGTGTTGTTTAATGTTCTCATGCCAGAAGCATCTTTGCATTTAATTGTAGTATTGAGAAGAAAATATTGCAGTAACACATTGACTATCACTCATGTCAGACCTTAGCCTCCATGATTCAAGAAAAGGGGCTTGGTGGAAAATGTTTTGTATTTTTCTATTTAGAATTTTTTTTTTTATATAAGTCCTTTCCCACACAGTCTTGGTGGCAAACAAGAAGAAACAGATATAAAACTTATAAGACAACAAATTAAAAGGCATAAATACTCAAACATCAAATATAATAGTGCATAAGATATTGCATATACATACTCATTTTTTCTTCACTCATTGACCTTGCTGCATCTAGTGTATTTTGTATTAACATCTGCCACATCTGCCACAAGGCGGCTTCAAGTAGACCACTGGTGGCTTATCATAGCACATTTAATGAATGAAGATCCACCAAAGGTGTTACCTCAGCTCATCCACATCTCTACATGGTTGTACTGTTCAGGTGGAAGTAATGGAGAGAGTGCAGCGAGCATCAACTGTTGTCTTTAATGTTTTTAACCTAACGATCTGTGGCCCGTGTGGTGTCACTCTGGGAAGAACACTGTGCTAACTTGTGCCAACAAACTTTGTGTGTATGTAACAGATTAATGTTTTTGAAATGTGTGATGATGTTTTACACATTCAGTTTATTGTTGTTCCAGACGGCATCCCAACCTCCGTTGACTTTGTGTATGAGTCAAGTAACCAGTTTGTGTGCAGCTTCAACACTGCCAATTGCGTCATCTTTGATCTGGAGACTGGCAAGCCTGTGATGCGGCTCGACACTGAGCCTGACCAGGGCAGCAACTCCATTAACCGACAGATAAACAGAGTAAGTCAGGAGCTGCACCTTGTACGCCCAACAAAGATTCAACCTCAACACAATGTTTTATTATTACAATATTGGCAGTGAATGGAGAATTTAGAGATTTAGTGAATATGGTAGACTTCATTATTAGATCCTATATATGCTCATGCATTATAATGTATAATGTATGTAGAGCACTTGAGAATCTATTTATCTATATCTATTTATCTATATGCCTTGCTTACATTCCCATTAGAAGGGGGTAACAGAGATAAGGCATTTAGGCATTTAGGGTTCAGGGAGACATTGCTCTCTCCTCCCCATCTGTGCTGTCTTTACATAGGAAAGAATACAGAGGAAGGGCTTCTCAAACCCTTGTTCCATCCCTGTAATACTACAACAACTAGGTAAATACATGATTGAGTCGTGGTAATGTTTGTGTACTAATACCTGGTGTGTGTGTGTGTGTGTGGCAGGTTGTGTCGCACCCAACGCTGCCGCTCACCATCACTGGGCACGAGGACCGTCACATCCGCTTCTGGGACAACAACAGTGGCCGGCTGGTGCAGTCCATGGTGGCTCACCTCGACTCTGTCACCTCACTGGCTGTTGATCCTAATGGCCTCTACCTCCTTTCTGGCAGTGAGTATCCATTCTTTATGCCATTTAACCATCATGCCAATATTTCTTTTATTTTTATTTTTATTTTTTTGTATTAAATTCAAACAATTATCATAATGTTGAGTTGCTGCTCTGTATATTCCATTATCTTCAAGGATAATATACTGTACCAGAGAATATGATTTGGTGATCTGACATTAGGTGACAAAAGGTGATCCATTTATAAATGAAACCTTTCTTCCAAAATCATATTGAAGTGATGAAGACAATGTATTCAGTCCTTTATTAAGCTATGATAGGACAGTGCTGTGACAGATTATCAAGGTAGGATGAGAATGATGAATGAATATCACCGGTTTGTGATAATGGTAACAATAATTATATTAGTACTAATGATGCAACTAGCAGTGACTCAGTAGTTGATAGTCAAGATGCTATGAATGATAGCAATGATTTGTGTCTGTATACCCAGCTGGTACTCCTTAAAGGGGTTAGCTGAGACAAGGCGTTTACATAACATTTACACTTCCTCACATCCTTGCCTCTAAACCTCTTGGGAAGAAGAGACTAAACTCATTTGTAAAGAGGGGAATACTAGCTAGTGACATTGTTTCTAATTAAAGAATTATGTTTGTATTATTATTAACTGTTCACTTCCAACAGGCCATGACTGCAGTATCCGCTTGTGGCAGCTGGACAGTAAACAATGTGTACAAGAAATCACAGCCCACAGGAAGAAGTTTGATGAAAGTATATTTGACGTGGCCTTCCACCCTAGCAAGCCCTACATTGCCAGCGCGGGAGCAGATGCACTGGCCAAAGTTTTTGTCTGAAGGTTAGCGCAGGAGTGTCTTGAAACTAACCCAACCCAACTGGTGGAGGGGAGTGTGGTGGTGCCAGGCTGCAGTATTCCACTATGAGCCATAGGAGACGTAGAGTGCTGTGTTGATGGCTGTATCGCAGTATCCACTCGGGAGTTTGAAACCTGACAACACTAGTTTTCTTTCCAAAATACTCCTCTTATTGTTTTGGAGGCACATGTTGAGGAAGCTTCATGATATTAATATTTTAAGACCATTAATGCTGTTATTGAATTACTTGGAAGAAAACTAGTCTATTCTTGTGGTCTTGGGCTCTCTCTCCCCTTAACACTCCCACCAGCTGCTCCCTCCCAGCCTCAGCCCAGCCACCCTTCCCAGTAGGTGGCCAGCTCTAGGGTTGACTCTGTGTGCAAAGATGGTTCCCGTTATCAGTGGTGTCTACAATGTTATGGGTTACTCAGATGCTTCATTCACTAAGAGATAACAATTAATGTTAGTCACTCAAATTGAATAGTATTTTTTATAACCCTGATGAACTCTTCCTTACTAGGACTGTCCTTGGCGGCTTATCATAACACCGGGTGGCAGGATTCTGTTCATGAGGCTTTGGTTGCTGCAACGGTCTGAAGTTTGCTGAAAGTGTGTATGTGAGGGGTGTGCGTGTATGTGGGTGGGGGGGTATGCATGCATGTTTGCATACATATGTGTATTCATATGTCATCTACATGGGTGTGTGTGTTTGCGTGTGTGTGTGTGTGTGTGTGTGTGCATGTGCGTGCACGTGTATGTGTGTGTATAAGTTCACAAGTCAAACTTCAGAGTTGTATACAGTAACCAAGCCTGCCAACATCTGAATGGGACCAGCAAGCTGTGAGACTAATACACTGCTTGTGCCGTGTCCTTGGGCAGACCTCCACCCTCAGGCTGGGGAACACAGACACCAACGGGTCTGAACCACTGTGGCAAAAACCCACAAATAGAGATGAAGGTGAAACTAGCACAGGGTTGCAGTGAACAACCAGAGCTCAGTTAGACTGCTGGCGAGGTGAACTTAAAACTCTCGACTAGTCTTTATAGGGTTAATGTGGAAGTTGGCCCTGTGGTGTGAGAAAACCGACTTACACGTGGACATTTAATCATGGGATGGTTTACATTCTTATATTTATCTGTACATACGACAAACAATTCACTTCTTGCTCATATTAGTAGGCATATGTCAGTGTCAAATGTTGATGGGAAAATGGTTTGTGTTGTGCTCACCAAGAAAGGACAGAACCTTATCCGTACTGTGGGGGTAATGAAGCCCTCTATGCACTGCTTAATTCCTCCTGCACTCACATTTAATTTCAGTCACATTGTTTGCCATTAGCATAATTTGTTGTTTCTAAAAGTCATAGATTATTCATCAAATATACTCAGCAGAAATAGTAACAATTCAAGTTTGACAAAAAGCAGTCAAGGCTTTGTTGTGGTATCAAGGAAGTCTCCTTACACAAAGTGACTATTTTTATACCTTCATATATGATAATGTATACATAAATATATTTTACTACACAATACACATTATTTTCCCATCAATAATTGGCATATCTTACCCTCATTGCAACTTTTATAGGCATTACTTTTCCAAGATGTGATGCTGTCAGATGTTTTGAGCCTTGAACTGTTCGACATAAGGAGTGTATTACAGTTATGCAGAATAGGAAATGCTGAAGGATGTAATAGATATTGTTATACATAGGAGAGTTACATATATGAGGCTTTTGTAACACAGTGCAGGGATTAATGCTACCATAATGTAAATGGAAGAGAGGGGAGAGGAGGGGAAGGATGGGGAGGGAGGGAAGGGTGGGGAAGGGGAGGGCGGGAGAGTAGGGAAGGGAAGGGAAGGGAAGGGAAGGGAAGGGAAGGGAAGGGAAGGGAGTCTGGAGAGAGTTCCTGCCTCTTGTTGACACAGGTGGACATACATTGGTCATTAGTAAAGTGTTAAGGAGATCATGCCTGACAAGGGGCACACCACCTGCCTGTCTTACTGGACTTAAAAGTGTCTTGGCATTATTCCTGGTCTGACTTTAATTGTAAATCTAAAGACAGTTAAGCTCTTAGTTGATATGATAGGGTTCCTTCCACTGTAGTATAGGATGATTTTAGACAATTTACCTCAATTTTTAGAGACTTAGGTATCTAGGTGAGAAACAAGGGAATTACAACAGTTTTGTAGCCTTGGATGTGTTTGCAAAGGTGGTGATGTTTAATACAACCTGTCACCCCGTGGATCTAAGCAACTCTACAGATGGGTACTCAAAGAGTCATCTCATTGTGTTGACTAGTGCTTGAAGCTTACAGTTAGCCTCAGTGCCAGGATGGGTGAGGTTTTATATACATCTTTCATGTGTTAAAAGTGTTAGTATGTGAGTGAATGACGTGCTTGTGAGTGCTTTATTGCAGTTTATTAAGAAAGGAATTTATTAATAAATTTTGTGAAAGTGGTGTAATTTTGCTATCAGTTTGTGATGCTTGTGTAATTGTAATGTGTACTTTATCAATAACAGTTCAAGGCTCAAGGAATTTGATAATCATTTAAATTATGAATAGCATTGCATACATATATTAAATTTGTCAAATGATTTATAACTTCAATGATTGTGTGTGTTGAAGCGGATGTGCTGATGACCAAACACTGAAGCATGGAAACTCTTGTTTTATGTTGAGGGTTGACACCTATGTTGCTTATACTTTGCTATGTGAACCCCATCCCATGTCTATGATGAATTTAGTAGTAAGATCTTTATGATGCATTGCATATTATGAGACTTGTTGAAGAATCTTTTTCTAACAGACGGCATGACTGTGTAAGAAAAAATGTAAATTACTATAAATATCTGGTATGTGTAATTTATTATTAATATTATTTTCTTTGATTATTCAACAAGAAGAGGGTCCAGGGCTGGTGCCTCCATGTACATGTTTTCCACACACATACACACACACACACACACACACACACACACACACACACACACACACACACACACACACACACACACATACACACACACACACACACACACACACACACACACACACACACACACACACACACACACACACACACACACACACACACACACACACACACACACAACTAGGTAGATATAATTACACACACACACACCTAGGTAGATATAATTACATACACACACACACACACAACTGATAATGTTTTTAGTGTATATAAATGACATTGCAGAAGGAGTCAACAGTTACATAAGTCTGTTTTCAGATGATGCGAAATTACTGAGGAAGATAAGTAACCAACAAGGATTGTGAAGAGCTGCAGAATGATATAAACAAGAAATAAGTGAAACAAGACATGGGAAATGAAATTTAATGCAGAAAAAATACCATGTATTGGAAATGGGGAAGAGTGTAATGACTCTAGAATCAAAAGATCTAATATATGAGGAAAGATTAAAAGAAATGTCAATGACTACACTTAAAAGAGTAGAGAAAGAGGAGACTTAATGGAAATATGGAAATTGATTAATAGCCTGGAGGAAACGGATAGAAAAGATCAAATATTTAAAAGAAAAAGAGTGGTTGGATATTTGAGGGGACAAAAAAAAACTGCAAAAAGAAATTTGTGTAAATGACACAAAAAAGTACAGTTTTCCCGATGAGAAGTATAAATACTTGGAATGGACTGAAGGAAGAGGTGATAACGACAAAGAAGGTGCAGCAATTGAAGAAAAAACTAGACAAATATAGATACGGAGACAGGACCACACAAGTGTAGCTCAGACCCTGTATACTACAACTAGGTAGATACACACACACACACACACACACACACACACACGCACACACACGCACACACGCACACGCACACGCACACACACACACACACACACACACACACACACACACACACACACACACACACACACACACACACACATGTGCTGCCTCACCTGCATTCCTAGACAGTGTTGTGAGGACCCATAGAAATTCCCGCTCCAGCACTCCACTAATGGTTCTCCTTTGACGTCCGTAGTCAATGCAAGCTTTGAAAAGTTAGTCATTTTTCCCTGATATCTGTTGCCATCCCATTGTATGTTGTTCCGATTGCCACCGATGATTGGCAACTCATTATTGTTATCATTATAAATGCAATAACCTTTGACCCCATCCTTCCTTCCTCACACCCTGAGGACATGTTAGTATTAGTGTTGAAGCCCCAGATAGTCAGGGTCGTCAACGCTGGCTAGAAATGCAGGAACACGCCAACACACTCGTCTGTCTGCTCATATATCTAGTGTTTGATCCTCAGTATTATTCCATGTGTGACAGTATGTAGGTATCGCCTTGGTCACTTGTCAGACAAAAATTCACCATCGGTCTAGTATCAGCCATGAATATTGTTCTAGTTTACCTCACAGGCGAATCAGATGATGACTGGTCCTAGCCGGGCTGTGAGTGAAGTAGAGGCAGCATTAGGACTGGTGCCACAAGGACTGGAAGTGACAAACAACTCACGCTGACCATCACCACTCAAGACCTTTGGCTGCCGCTACTCATCTGTGCTCTTTAAAGTTATCCTACTTTTTTTAATTTATTTATTTTGTACAAATCGTGACAACTGTGTGACAGTCTATTCCATGAGTGTTTGCAGGAAATTCTGTAGTGACAGTCTGTGTTTGTGAATGTTGACTGAGCTAGTGATATGAGGCTATGCATGATTAAACTATGGAAAGTTATGTACTACAAATTTTTTTTCTTTCACATAGCACCGTCTTCACCTCCCAAGTTTAAGTGGGTAAGTTGCTTTTCTAGGTTTTCCAATTCAAATAGGGTCTATCTATCTATCTATATACCAAGCTGTTATCCTCTTCAAGGTTGGTAGCCAAAACGAGACATGCATACACACACCCATGTACACATACATACACACTCCTCTCACTTTGTGCCGAGGATAAAGAACCATACTTTTAGTAACATTCTACCTGTTCCCCCAATACTCCAGACTGATGCATGCAAAGAAATAGTGGAATATCCACCCAATTGGATCTATCTATCATCTACCAGCTATTAATATTCATTCTACCATCTATTATATACCAATCATCCAGATATTGCAACATTGATTATTTGCCCTATCTGAGTTTATCAATCAATTACTTTTGTACAGTCATATTGGTTTTACTTTTGTCTTCTCCATTATCTTAGAGTTTAAACAAATATTAACATAACATTATTTTGCATTGTCACTTTATTGGCCTCATAATATATACACTCAAAATTACTTTTATGCATCTTTTACCTCTGCATATCATACCCAATTTTCTCAGTAGTTGAAAAATTACCTAAAGATGGGCCAGTTTTGAGTAAAGTTTCACATTTGATATTGAAGTATAGTATAATTTCTTCATTGGTTCAAACCCTCAATATAAGCGATGCACAGGTTATGAAATGTCACACAATTGAATATTCCCAAACTCTTGGCATGATTTGTGAGTAATAGAATAAGGTCACTTTCCATAGTGTTACCATGCATAGCCTCGTACACTTAACGGAGCTCCGGATGGAAGGTGTTCAGAAGAGCAATGAGCGAGTGGATTGAAAGTTTTGTATTTCAGTTTGCTACTTTTGAACTATATTTATTGTTTGAGTTTTAGTGCTTTGTCTACTTATTTTATATTTTTGTAAATAGACAATTAGCAGTTACTAGTTGTCCTGGAGGAAAGCAGTGCAAGACGCTTAATTCTTTTATTGTGGAGGAACTGGCACTTTGTATTCATTCACTGAAAATCTCATTTGATCCTAATATTTAGTCATGCTGAGCCGCCTGCCGTGGGGAAGATAGACACTTAGTGGTAGGGGAGGTGGTGCCGTGTGTTCTGTGTGCTCCACTGGTTATGACTGGAAAATATTGCACCCTTAACTTTATTTCTTGTGCACTAAAATCTTAACACACTGTGAATGGCCACATCCAGCCTTACTCTGCCTTCACCTGGCCGTGGTCTGCCTGGCCTAGGAGGCAACACACAAACATATGCCAGTGTCTCACCTCTTGAGTGTCGCAGGAACCTCTCGCCAAGGAACAAAATACAACTAACTAGGTACCCATCTTGTGGATTGAAACGTTCTCTAAGTTTTGTAAAATGCACTTGTTACTATGATCCTGCATTTTAATTATTTTATATATTTTTTAAGTTACCATTTTTTATATCTATTTAACATACGTGTATTCTGGGGAGGCACCTGTTTCTGGATCGTTTTTTTTCTTTTTTATATAAATTTTTTTTAATGTGAGGTGACAAGTGACATCAGCCGTGTCGCTCGGGCTGGGACCCCCTGCCACTACACATATATCACCTGTATGTAGCCTTGTACATGTGTTAGAGAGAGAAAATAACAGTAGGTCTGGACTGACTTGACTAATCATCCTATTTTCCATTTTATTTATTCTCCTTCATTAAAATTTCCTCCATTTCTGTGATTGAGATGTGAGGCAAGAGAATGTTCTCTCCCTGACTAGATTTTATACCAATGTGTTAAGGGCCATTTTTCCAGTGATGTAGCAGTGTTGACCCTGAAGTCTTAAGCTGTTTTCAAGGACTTCTGCAAATGTCACAGTCACAGTTCAGGACTACTGCTTGTATCCTAGCAACAGTAAGTAATGTAAGAAACAAACTTTGTGTATTTCATGGCAATTTTTTTAACCTATGATATTTAAAGTATCTTTGTAAATACTGTACTTGAATAATGTTCTGTTGAAATGAAACACAGTTGCTCTGCTAGTCTTAGTGTACAGTACTAATATTACTTCTTTGTGGTGAAATTAGATATGGAATTCCCTCATGTTTTTTTGTTATTTGGTCACCCTGTGTACCCTTGATGACTGTCAGGCAGCATCTAAGATGCTATGTCTGACTACCTCCCATCATTACTTCTCTGCGTACAATATTGAAGGACACAAACATTGGACAGAACATTGGCTGCCACCGAAGAACACATGAGTTATTACATGTCCTTCATTAGTAATAGAGCCAAAGTAATTTCCACACTGAGATTAAGACTGAAAACAATCCAGCAATGAGGCAAACATGAATCATTTGCCATAAATTTGTAATCTTTATCTACAATGCAAAAACGCAGAAATACATAGATACATGTTTATTCTGATAAACGAAACCTGTATGAGTAGTGGTGGTGTTGATGTGACAAGATAGACACAAAGTGCTTGCGTTTAGAAGCAAACTCTTTGATTCAGTAGGAACATTCAGATTTACTTGGGCGAATATTGCCTGGCCTTGGTGTTACAGGTAATGGTGCCTTGGCTTCAGTCTGCTCCAATGATGCAGAGGATGTGGAGGTACAATGGAGCTTGTAGGGTATTGCAATAATGCAGAAAAAAACCCACTGTACTTTCATAAGTATGTATATTTACTTGGTTACAATAAGTACTGTAGTTACTTAAAGTAGTAAATAGCATTTTTATCTAAGCATTGATTTGCAAGATGTGGAGAATGTCAAGACTACAGTATCTAAAAATTAGCTGGTACTAATAAGTATATCAAATCTTTTAAAGCAGTTATGGAATAAAACTGATAAGGTGATACCCCAAAGTAGCAAAGTGAGGCCATGATGGAAATTATGACCGCAGGCCCCCCACACATGACATGGCAAAGTATATAATGAACGAAAAAAAAATAGTAGGGAAGAGGAAGATAAAGAAAGTGTTGAGTTTATTGGCTTTGTTTTCCTGGAAGGACTTGTAGGATAAGGGTTGTTTGAGAGAGTCTGCGGGAGCCACATGTACCGTGGTGATGCCTGTGGACACCCTTTGACTGTGCAGCCGCAGGTTTTCAATGAAGACGAGTGACACGATGACAATGAACACCTGGGAGATGAGTGACACGTACCACACATCGATCAGCTTGAGGTAGGAGGTCTTGGGGATGGTGAGGCTGCCTTGGCTGAAGAAGGCGGCCAACACTAACTGTGACGTTAATGACACCATAATTCTGTCCTGGAAAGATATTGTGTTGTCAAGCTTTGTTCTCCGCTTATAATTAATGCAACACACATCATGCAGAAATAACTATCCTAACAGACTTGTAAAACAGGTTAAGGTACAGTTTTGGATCCCTTCCCCTTCATTATTGGAGCTTTCATAAATATAACGATAATAGTTTTCATAAGTACTAGAGGATAACCTGTATCCTGATTATTTGAGTATCCTGGACAATTAGATGATTCTCACCTATCCTGTTATTAAGTTAAGGCCTTTCCAGTGTGACATTGTTGCATTTTAGTATGAGGAAAATGTGTGTTTTAGTGTAGATATCACAGGTTATCCCGTTAAGGATGCTTTAACAATCAAAATGTTACAGCCATGCCTGCTTTTCACAATGGAAATATCCTAAATAATCCCAATGGTGTACAAGGGCGATCACCTGGCAAGGGAAACAGTCTGTTGTTTGCTTCTATTGCATTCCCAACTAAACCACCATGAAAACAAGGAAGCTAGATTTTCTTGGTGAAGCAACATTAGACATGCAAGGATGGTAACAAATGGACCTGTAAGAATGTCTGATAAGTCAGTTAGATTAACAAAGGAACATAATTAATGGAGTATTGGGAATGATTGGAAGGATGTACAAGATTAACATTAACAGGGAATAACTTACAAGGCATTACTAAAAACATTATCAGAGGTCTTGAGAAAGTACAATGCAGAGATGATGAAGCAAAGCGTTACTGTAATGTGTAGGCAAGCAACATCTTAAATGTATGAGGATGCATTAGGAGAATATTGAAATTGTCACCTTGGGTACCAGGGTGTAGAAACAAGGTGCTCCACTGTACACTCCTGCAACAAGACCTAGACGCCCTACAGCAGTGGGAGCACACCTCCCAAATGCACTTCCACCCCGACAAATGCATTGAGCAAACTTTTACGTTTCACCCGTTCACACAAACCCATCCACCACACTTATACCATTCATAATACACAATTAGAGTGTTAATTTATTATAGAAATACAGGCACGAACATATAGAAGAAAAAAGAAACGACAGAATAGCGTCTTGTATATAGTCGTACGTTTCTGGCTTTGAATTTGGGTAAAAAAATCTAGAATATTCGAAGCTCCAGGCGCATGCGCAGAAGTGGAGTTTCATTTGTTGGTCACGGTGTCTCGTAGTCTCGTGTGTTCATGCCGCAGCCACGTCACACCACACCACCAGTCCAGTGCCCAGCGTCCACCACCACCACCAGCCTAACACCAAGGAAAACAACGTTCCGGCCGCGCCATCGAGGGACTCCACACATGATGGTGAATGCACATGCATGGAATAAGTTTATACTGATGCGTGGATGCCTTACACTCACCACGGTGATGTAGGTGTGCTGGTATTCGTGTTGGGGCTGCCGCTGCCTCTTCATCAAGGCTGCGGCGACCATTTGTCGAAAGTTACCAACCATTTATTACGTTGATGTGGTGAATATGAGGCTGTTATAAGGTTTTAGAATGTTTACTTTTATCCACACCTTCATAGTTAGGCTGTGACTGGCGAGTGTTTAGGGTGGACGTGAATACTATTACTAATACCATCATTCCCACCTCCACCACCAGCCTTACACCAAGGAAAACATCAAAACAACGTTCTGGCTGCGCCATAGGGGCTCCACACAACATGGTGAGTGCACGTGCATCGAATAGGTTTATACTGATGCGTGGATGCCTTTGCCTTACACTCACCACGTTAATGAGTGTTGTAATGTGCTGGTATTCGTGTTGGGGCTGCCGCTGCCTCTTGATCAAGGCTGTAGCGGCCATTTTGGGGAGCTGCCAACCATTTATTACGTTGATGTGGTGAGTATAAGGCTGTTATAAGGTTTTAGAGTGTTGTATACATTTATCCACACCTTCATAACAGGCTGTGGACGTGAATACTATTACTAATACCATAGTTGTGCATTGTTTTGTAACTAATCCCTCCTGTAGGAATGAACATAACGCATCTTTATCATCACTCGGAAAAACAAAAACAATTATTACATCATCATTGAAGGTACCCACTATGCTGTAGAGGCCTCGTATGGTTTTGTCTGCCGCTCAACTAAATCTTATTAAGTAATATATTTGATTTGATTAATTTGAATGCCACAACTTGTTTCCCCGCAGATCACTTATTTTTTCGTTATCACCCAAAGCGTTGTCATTGAAAGCCAGTGTGCGAAGGCATACTATGTTATGGCGTGCATGTATTCATTAACCGGCAGTGTGTAAGAGAGGAAAAAAACAAATATAAACCACCAACACAAAGGCCTTGCCGTGGGTGTCTGCGCCAGGGTAGAAGTGAAGCCTCAAACATTGTTGAAGGCTTGTTTGCTATTTTATTGTATTTATATATGCATTAATTTACTCGTGTGTCTATATATATATATATATATATATATATATATATATATATATATATATATATATATATATATATATACATATAAATATATATATATATATATATATATATATATATACATAAAAAAAAAAAAAAAAAAAAAAAAAAAAAAAAATATATATATATATATATATATATATATATATATATATATATATATATATATATATATATATATATATATATATATATATTCATCAATGATCTAAATCTGACTCAATGCTCTATCAACTCCTATGCTGATGACACCACCTTGCATTTTTCAACGTCGTACAGCAGACGCCCAACCCAACAAGAATTAAATGACCCAAGGCGAGATGCTATAGGACGCTTAATTGATCTTTCACTAGTTTCTGATTGATGCAGAGCAAATCTTGTTTTGTTCAATGCCTCAAAAACTCAATTTCTACAACTATTTTCTCGACATAACCTTCCAGATAACTATCCCCTCTTCTTCAATGACACTCAACTTCCACTCTCCTCCACATTAAACACACCTCGGTCTATCCTTTACTAAAAATCTAAACTGGCAATTTCATATCTCTACTCTTGCTAAATCAGCTTCCAAAAAGTTAGGTGTCCTATGGCGTCTGCGTCCATTTTTCTCTCCCTCTCAACTGCTCGCTCTGTACAAGGGCCTTATCCGCCCATGTATGGAGTATGGCTCTCATGTCTGGGGAGGCTCAACTCATAC
>JAXIVD010001033.1:5000-32500 GCA_036785275.1 Cancer borealis
TTGGCTTAGTTGCTGTCTTCTAACTCTTCTTCCTAGTTTGCCTTTCTGTTGTTCTAGTTGTCCAACTATCATATATCTACATCTACATATATGATATATGTATACGTATCTACAATTTAATCCTCCATGTGAATATTTGTTCTCTCCATTATTCAGGGAGACATGCGTGTTAGGATAGAGGCGATGACCTTCCTAAACCACACTCGTTGCGCCTGCCAGTCCCGCTATGTCGTTCCTAGGTGAGTTAGCCTTAAGTTTTGGTTTTCTATGAAATAGAGACGTTGTAGAAAGGTAGATTCAGCGTAGACAAAATAATATATAATTAAAGTCATTACAATTGGCCTAGAAACAAAAGGTGGAAAGTATGATTTGTAATTTTTACTTCACTTTGAGGTAAAAAAAAAATAGTGATTTTCAGCAATTGTTGGTTGAATATCGCTGGAAATATTAATTTACACATTTTAGTGCAACATTTTTGTTTCAATGTAGACAAACACTATACCCTACACTTCAACGTATCTATTACCGCAGCTTCCGTTTATTAATTATTTACACAAGAGCTATCATTTTCGTAGACACAACGTTAAATACAACATCACAGTGTCTGTCTACCTCCCAACAGCTGCAAGTGTCCACGTTACTTCACACCTACGCATGTCGATGGCCAGTGTATCTGTGACTGTGACAAAGGACCCAAGTGCCGCCGTTACAAGAAAGGACGCCGCTACTTCTCCCCAACTGACGTTCGGTAGGTGTGCAATAAGCGCCTATATAGACACAAAATGGAATAGCAACAATAGGTTAAAAGAAAAAATACAAAGTGCCAATAGCATAACCCTCATCCCATTATGTTTCCAGCTGTGTTTCAAACGGTGACTGTGTCAAGCCCAACTGTGAGTACGGTCCCTTCCTCACCCTGCAGCGGCGGTGCACCAAGCGAAGGGAACGAGAGCGATACACCACCACCCGCAAGTAAACCAACTGCTGGAACTTCAACTCTCCAGTGGCGTCGCCCGTCTGGGGAGGCCCACCCTGCGTGCTGCAATATGGACGTAGATTCAAGTCTTCGTTTATGAACCTTCACCGTTACCGCCTCGACTCGTCCTTTGACCGCTTACTTTAGTGTAATCGCCTCGGCATCAGAGTTGGGACATGGAGTGTTCAATATCGCTTCATCGAGGTTTTGAGTCTCAGGGTAGTATTGTGCCGTTTCAGGTACCTGTTTGGGTAATGATCAGTGTTAAGGTGTCAGAATGCAGCACATCATGTATTAATTTATTAAGCTTCATCGGTTTTATCACGGGATGTCGGGAACTACTATTTTTCTACTAGAGTTAATTTCCAATACACCCTACATTTTTTTTTTTTTTCGTATAGCCACTCACTGTTTACATTCATGCTTCTCATATGGTACAATGCCAGAATAATGGCAACACGAGCAGGAACACTGGACACTGTTCCCACTCAGCCCCGGAGGTGTGGGTCGGGGCGTTAGGGAATATAACCATGCAACGCAACCACACCAAAACATTTATTTTATTCCGTGTGCGTTTCTTAGTATATATATATATATATATATATATATATATATATATATATATATATATATATATATATATATATATATATATATGAGAGATAGATAGATAGAGAGAGAGAGAGAGAGAGAGAGAGAGAGAGAGAGAGAGAGAGAGAGAGAGAGAGAGAGAGAGAGAGAGAGAGAGAGAGAGAGACCAGGCAGACATCTCTTACTACGTATTTAAGAGTGAAGTAATTATGTGGTTAGGCGTGAGATATCCTTCCCTGATGGGCTGTAGGTGGCGGCGTTTTCTCCTGAACGCCCAAACCTTAGATTGACATCCGCGCCGCTCAGACACTGGGAGGGTATAATAGGTGTGTGTGTGTGTGTGTGTGTGTGTGTGTGTGTGTGTGTGTGTGTGTGTGTGTGTGTGTGTGTGTGTGTGTGTTTTATGGAATAAGTGATTGCTGTATAACCATTAATTCTCATGTTCAATAAGGCGATGTTTAAATTTTGTAATGTATATGATATATGGAATCTAAATAAAACGTTGCAGATTCACTAACTAAACATTTTCTTATTATACAGGATCCTATAGCTACACTCATACAGTAGGAACGCTAATCTTCATACTCCTGACGGTGCATAGACAGGCAGGCGTTCATGTCACCTGTCTGTCATCCGTGTACACTAATTGTGGGATTTAGGTCAAGTGGAGCATCAGGGTTTAAGGTGGAAGTAATAGCATAACATCTGCCTTTAAAAAGTATCATAGCCTTGCCATTACAAACTGCACCTTCAACTTATCAATGGTATGTACCTTACAATAATAATAATGACGAGTGGGTGGAAGGCAAAGGTATAATAAACAACTGAGTTGTATGTGAAATGATGAATAAATGTATAAGAAAACTGATAAGACAATCATATTAAATTAATTTATTTTAATTTTTTCTGACTTCTTAAAAAAAAATAATGTGCGGTTTTAGTACTTTTGTACGTGACCATTAGCTTTCAGCAATATAGTGACACACAAAATTAATTTATAAACTATTGTATTAATATCTTGCCATTCGAAAGCTCACAATGAAAGGTAGCTAAAGACAACTCGTATCGGCAGCCCACATCTGGAGGCAGGTAGTATGTGTATTCGATATTCATAACAGATTACATTGTTCTATATAGTATTTGTGATTATTTATAATTTTATTGATGTTGTATTTGCGAATTGAATTATTTGAGTTTGTAGTACTTGAGATAAGTATTGTTTTTTTTTTAATATTTTAACAAATAATCGTTTTATTGACAGTGTTCTATGGTGACCTGTAGCTGGAAGTTATTCTAAACAAAAATTACAAATGAATGCACGCATGGATTATTTAACAAAACATTTATATTTGCAATTAAATTCACTATATTTCCTTGCATGTCTAGTTTTATTTGTATGCTTACAAATTTGAAGTATTCGAATGCTTAATTGTTGTATTTACTCTTTCTGGTATCAAGTCCTAACTAAACTATTGGTTAAGATACCACCATCAATAAGTAGGGATTAGTGTGTAATATGTACAAGGCTCAACATCTATTTAATTATGATAGCAGCTCTTTCGCTTGGTGATTCAACTGATCAGGGTTTGATCACATTAGCTGACAAGACTATAGTTAATTCTTCCTACCACATATGTATATCTCCCAACCCGGCTCAAAGATAGCAAATCCTCAACGTATTACTATTATTGTTATAGCAAAAGAAACAATGAAAAAATGCCAGTAAATTTCTTGCAACTAAAACTTTATCTGCGGTGAATTTGCAAATGGGCACACATAACCTACAATTTGGTTGGGTCCTCTTTGTCGTGAGGACGTGGAAATCATCACCCTCCTGACCACAGCCATTGTTACCTGGGTTAATATTAGTACCTTGATCCATGTATTGAACTCTTCATCATATATAAATATTGATCAAATAACGGCAATTCCTTTAATAGTAATTATGTTCTTTCCCCGAAGGATCTTCTCTCTTGCCCCTCACTTGATTCTATTAGAGAATCTCAATCCGCATAAAGTGCCTCATACAAGGTTTTAGATAGCTATGGGAAAAAATTTAGTTCAGCGCATTACCTACATCTCGTGCGTGTTTTGGAACGTGAAGTCATCTTTTAAGAGAACCAGGTAAGTTATAAGATACATTTCAGACTTCTATTTATCTATCTATAATTTCTAACGGCTTGTTCTCTCCGAAAACGTCCTCCAACGGGATGGCCGTGGCAGAAAAGCCTCCACCTCTCCCTATCCAAACACACCCACAAATTTCTGATTGAAACGTTAATGCATGACATTTTCTTACAAGTCAGCTATTTAAGTCTAGCAACATATATAATACAATATATAATCCAGCACAATATTATTAGACATTGTGATTACCTTGTCCTATCATAGTGCTGAACACTGAGTGTTGTACATTAGGTCAGCTCAGATTACAAAAGGTTTAGTTTGGTTTAAAACATAAATCGAAAGAACGGGCTCGCAGATAAACTTGCCGTCACGAGGTGTGAAACGAGCCGCTGGGAAGAAGGGATTGCATGATTCTGTAGTTTCACCAACAGTTCTTGAATAATCTTATTGTTCGCATTACGGCTAAGTGAAAATGTTCTATGAATAGTGAACGTGTAATATAATTTGTACTGCTCCCCCTAAAATATGTAACAAGATATCGTTTTCTGTGAAAGAAATCCTCGGTTAGTGACGTCACTTATTATTGTTGGAGACCGGCCTTTTGGGTGACAGTGTGCCACTAGTGCCAGTGCCAGTGGCTCAGGCTGCAGCAGTGGGCGGAGAGGTACACGCCCGCCGTCTGACCCACTCACTCGACCTTGCCTCCCTCGCTGAGCCACACACGAGGCGGAGGAGGGCAGGATGGCGTCTCGAGATGGGCCTATGGTGAGCGGCACCGATGGTAGTGACTTCCTGCACAGAGAGACCGTGGCGCCGCATTACCAGATTAGGTGAGAAACACGATGCCTGACCCGACAGTATTCCTGGCATCTGCTTCACGGCACACGCACACTCTTTCTTCTCTCATACGCTCCTTCCCCTGTTGTCTTGGCCTTGCACCACGGCTTGGGAAAGGGCCTCCAGTGCTGTCATGCTCCCAGTGATGCAGAGCAAGAGACTCAGGCCAGCCCAGGCCGGAGGAAACAGCTGGGCCCACTCTCAGCCTAATGCACTCAATAAATATTAGAAAGGATAGGTAGCTTTGTTGTACTGATACTTGAGATGTCCTTTGCAATCGTCTTTACTAAAATTGGTAAATATTTCCTTTATTGCCGTTTTCTATTTTTTTTTTTTTTTTATTCCGTTTGATATATTTTTTAATTCATTTAAGTGTTTTGAGGCTTCATTTGGGTAATTATTTGATGTTCTCTTCAGAAAAATAGGTTTAGAAAACATACAAGCACATTATATAGTGCCACAAATTTCCCATTAAAGAAATTATTAAAAAAAAAAAATTCATATGTTATCTAAAGTAACCTAATTTTAATTTTCTCATATTGTAATGATGTTGAATTTTGCTGGAGTAAAATTTTCAGACATTAGATAGTCAAGTTGCCTGCAACCTGCTGCAAGCACATGCATCATCAGGCAGAAAATCTTGCACTGGTTTGCAGAACATGCATCAAACTTGAAAGAATCCGTATTTAGATATTCCATAGAACCAGCAGAGATTACTGTTTGTTTACATTACAGCTTATGATAGTGATGACAACCAAACACTCATCACTAATAATTAAACATTTTGGCAAAGAAAATCATTAATTTATGCTGTTATTGTTTTTTTTTTTTATAATAAGATGCATTAGATATGCACAATAACTTCTCCAAACTGATATGTATGATATTTTATTACTGCACAGGATACATACTGTACTGTACATCTATGAAGATTTCAATGTGTGACCGACTTTACAAAAACCACAGCTATTATAGATATTAAGAGAACATCAGTGGGACAAGGTCCTGTCTCTGGATTCCTCTATTTGAAATTAATCAAACTGAACCTTTTGTAACATGACCCAACTGATAGTAACTTACATTTAATAGGCTGGGTCAGGTTACAAAAGTTTTAGCTTAATTAATTTCAAATAGAGGAATCTAAAGTCTGGACTATAATTACTGTGGGTTTCGTAAAGTGAACCGTACACTGAAACCTTATGTATCGTAAGGAGTTCAAAAATATACAGATCGGTTAAGATATATATATATATATATATATATATATATATATATATATATATATATATGTATATATGTATATATATATATATATATATATATATATATATATATATATATATATTATATATATATATATATATATATATATATATATATATATATATATATATATATATGTGTGTGTGTGTGTGTGTGTGTGTGTGTGTGTGTGTGTGTGTGTTTGTGTGCGTGTGTGTGTGTGTGTATCTATATCATCTTCAAAGCATGCAATCTTATCGTTCCTGGTAGTGGGAAAAGCTCTGAATACCTGAGAAATAGAGATACAAATCTAAAACTGACCAGTGTCCAAAAGTTCACTATGGGGAAGTTTTGATTTAACTGAATCCTCGTTGCAATTTTGGTTTTATGTAGAATTCATGGATGTTTGAAATATCAGACTAAATATTTTCTCAAATGCAATGTTAACTCATTGATCGCCAACAAATATTGATTGCAAATTCCAATTTGATACCAGATTTGTTCATTCTTTTTTTACTGTATGATCTCAGACTGACCCATTACCTGTGCAAAAAGTAATTTGTTTGGTCTTTGAGCCTCAGTGATCTCTAGAATTTTATGATCCTTGATGCCAAATCACTTTCCCGACTTTTTTATTCAAAACATCCATAAAAATTTCCATGTGTCATGCAAGATGAATGTGACCATTATAAATTGGCTGGATCAACATGATGAGCTTCTAGTATAACTGAAAACATTATCACAAAACGTACAGAAATCACGATTGCATTTGCTGTAGGACTTTTCTGGTAAGAGTTTTAAGATTTGGTACCAAGAAGGTTTTGAGCAGATGACCACTAAACCTCCCAGAAGCAACTCAATAGTTTACACAACTGACCACAAATCAAAATAAATGTTTTGGCCTACACTCTCTCCACTCCAGGAATGTTACCAAAATGTATTAATTTTACCAATACATTTTTTTGCAACGTTTGCTGTTACATTCTCAATCGATTTCATAAATGTATTAGTATGAAAGAGCAGCTTTAGTTAGTTGCATGTCTGGTTTATCTGAAACCCAAGTTTTTTATATGTCTCCTAAGGAACCTCTGTATACTCCCCAGAATGTGCTGCATATTATAGTATGATAAGTACATCCAATCTGATACCATAGAACAAGACACTGGCAAGGATACATTGATGAACAAACATCAAGAATATTTAGGGGAGGAAAGAATTGTAGAATTGTGGATGGTCACCACATAGTTGCATGGATTTTAGTGAATCTTAATACGTATGCTGTATGTATATATTGTACTTCTTATATTCCATCATCCTTCATTGTATTTATACTTGTTTTATACATATATGGTAAATGATATATCCATATGAATAATATTTAAAGAATTATTGCAGTTTATTTTATATACATACCTACTCCTTTGTATACTGATTTAAATGCAAGTTTTCTGAATTTATCAAATCGGTTTTTGTAATTGTAATTGTAATTTTGTAATATAAATTGACCTAAAACATTTGCTTGATTGCAGTCAATATAGTGTGTGTGTGTGTGTGTGTGTGTGTGTGTGTGTGTGTGTGTGTGTGTGTGTGTGTGTGTGTGTGTGTGTGTGTAAGCTTCTTGACTTACAGATCAAACAGTGGATTTATGTAGAGTAGTTTTATGGTGTTCAAGCATAGTATCTAATGAAATTTTGGTTATTGCAGCTGGCCTTCAAAGAAGACTATTTCAGAATTGTAAGTGGTATGGTGACTACTTGTCGTTGTCATATAGTCCAAGGTTATATCTTTATCTATATTTTGTTTAATCTATACTAGATAGCAAGAGTCTTACTCCAGTGCATAAATGTTGTGTGCCTTACACCAGAGGTAGCCAAAATTATGGTAATGGCCGACTAATGAAACACGAGCGTTTATTAGTGTCTGATTCAACACGAATTATGCACTGAAGCATTACACAGCACACTATTTGGCATGACACTTAGACAGCATGATCCTTGCACACCTAGACAACTTTATCACCACCATATTATCCTGTATAATTGTGTATTTTGTATGATATTTATTTATAATGAAATGGAAAATCTTTTATTTATTTATTTATTTTTATCTTCCAAGAGGACTGTGGGTCATGAGCAGCCTCTGAGTTGGATCACACTTGAGAACTGTTTTAAGATTAAATACCATCACACTAAAGTTTGGTCACTCCTGTCCAACATCATGCTCTCATGTCTAGTTCAGAATGTGTGTAGTGGAGTTTTATTTTATTTTATTTTATTTTATTTTATTTTATTTTTTTTTTTTTATACACCAACTAACTATTGTATACGTATATTAATTTTGGTCTACATTTTCAGACTCGTTCTGTACATGTTTTGTCAGTCCAGTAATAAAGTAGCAATATTAGATAACACTGATTAAAAATCAAATGCATTTACAATAGTTCAGGCATGGCACAAAATACTAAATATTGTCAAGCGAATAAGTTTATTAACGAAAAGAATATGTTCTATTTTGCAATGTATACATGGTGTTTGTTGAACATGTTTACATACTATGTAGTGTTCACTTAAACATTATAAGGCACCTTGATATCCATGTGTTTGCTTTACATGTTTTGGCTTTAAATACATTTGTCACATCTCAAAATAAGAACAACTTGACAGGCAATCAATAGAGTGCAAGTACAATGAACTGTACCTCTGCTGCCGCCACTGATAGTCATGATTTTTTTCTTCTGATCTTCACCAATTAAGAATTTATGGAAGGGAGCCTTTGAATCATGTTGATGAAGTTTTGCAAAATTGTGTTCCATTTTGACAATTAAGAATATTTGGTTGTGGCGGCCAAATTGAGATTGGTGGTGCCAAAGATGGTGCCCAACATACGTCAAAAAGGATTTCCTTTCGTTACGTGGAATTTTTCCAGACCCTTACCTTTGTCCTTGATTTTTAAAAATTTAATAGAATGGGAATTTAGAGTAGAGGGTCATGTTGATGGAGTTTCATGAGGCTGCAATTCATGGAAGTCAGGAAGTTGATAATATATCAACAAACAAACAAACACAAGTGAAAATATAACCTCTCGCTCACCTTCGTTGGCAGAGGTTAAAAAGAATAAGGAAATAATTTATGATGAGAATGAAACTCATCAATGACACTATTTCCAAGATTTCAGCTATAGGTCAGTAGTGGAGATTGCAAAAACATTAGATTATGACAGCAAACCACCATTCTGATGTTCTGCAAATGCAAGAAAACTCATCCTGCATAGACAGTCCCACATTCTAATTCCTGATCCTCACACCTTGCTTATAGACATACACGTCTCCACCCACTGTGTTAGTTGCTTCTATAACACCTTTCGAGGCATAGAAGTGAACAGTGTTCCAGTCTTGCATCTCTTTGTGTAAATAGATGTAACACATTACAAGGCAAAGCATGGTGTCAAGCATAAGCTTCCTGCTAAGGGAGCATTAAACAGTCATCATTATATATCACTAATATAAAGCATTAGGCAGAATCATTCTCAAAGTTGTTATTCAGCACAAGCATCCAGAATAGTGAAATATATATGCCAAACCTCTACGTATTACTGAATTTCATTTCATGCCTTATTGTGCTTCACAATTATGATATATATATATATATATATATATATATATATATATATATATATATATATATATATATATATATATATATATATATATATACATATATATACATATACATATATATATATTTTTTTATAAATCAATGCATCAGGCTTTATTCAAACTAAGATATGTGGATATAAAAATATTGCAGCAGTGCCCATACAGTAAGGACTGTTGGACAGGACAAGTAGTCACTTGTGTGATAGAGCTTAATAACATCGTTCTTGGTCGATATGTTGTGTATGCATGTTCGGTATTAAATTGCACAATGTTCAAAATATTAAATATGTCATCCCTGTTTATGTATACCAATGCTACCCTGGTCATTTATTTAAATACTGTTTTACATTATTAATATGCATTTTTTAAGATGCAAGTTTCAAGTTGGTAATAATTACCAAAATGTGTTTCAGTATGTGTCCTACAAAATTAAGAGTTTGTGTAATTGTTTTCTCACTGACGTGGTGTGTTAGACTGGTGTGTGAAAAATACATCCGCATAACATGTGACGGTGTGTTCCATGTGTGATGAAATGTTCTAAGCCCCTGCACTACTAACCTGTCAAGATTTAGATAATCATTATATATTACCATATACCTTTATTTCTTCATTGGAGTATATATATATGACTATTTTATTCAATTTTCTTTTGGTGTCAGCTAATTGCTTAGTATCAGATTGCCAGGATAGATAAAGCTGTGATTGTATGGGGAATGTTTTCTTCTTCATATTCTATACACAGTCTTGATATAAGTTTGTCAATTTTTTATTTGCACAAGTAAAGAAGTTCGATTACTTTTATTTTGGGGTATTTATTACCAATTTGGTACATGATCAACTGCAGTTTTTATCATTGAAAATGGTCCACTTTGATGTAGATGCTCACCTTGAGACGGGTTGCAGCATAGACAACTTCCATGAGGATCTCCCTTATTGCCTTATATCTTCAGGTAAAAGTTAGTCAGTATCTTCACTCTTTCATCTCTTTCACTGGCAAAATCTGAAACACTGCCTTATTCTGTTTGTCTGCCTTCCTACAATTTGAATACTTCAAGATAGGAGTATCATGACACCTCTAAAACTAAATCGGTCATCCTTTTGGAGCTAAGTGGCTTTGTGGTGCAATGCTCAGCTCTTGACCTAAAAGCTGCAAGTTTGATCCTGGATCACGGCAGTTTCTTGGTGAAAGGGGTAGAGCTCTCATTATCTTTAGCACAGCTACTCTTTGAAAGCAGCAGTGCTAGCAGGCTTTTTTATTACTGTTTTAGCTCTTGGTCAGGCTCGCTGATTTGTAAATGAGAGACAAAGAAACTCCAGGTTGTGGTGGGATTTGGCTCATAAATTGCATTCAAGTTAATTCAGGTTTATGCTGCCATTATGATGAGGCCGAGGAAGATGTCCCGCATCCACTCTTGTGCTGGAAGACCAACAGCCTGCTTACAAACAGTATTGTATTCAGAGGTTTCATGACACTCTCAAGCATGTCATCTGAATAAATTGTGGCACCAGCATTGATGCCTTGCTCACAGAAATTAAGTTCTGTAATCTCTTGGAGATACGAGATAAATGGAAATATGGAGAATTAAAATTTAAATGACAATCTAACTAAGTCTTAATCAAGATCATGACTAGAAGTGGGAGGGAAGCACACAAGGAAGAAAGTGGAAAACTCAACAGCCACCAAGGATCTCATGAAATATAAAACTATAGTTTTATAGAGAAAAACAATGAAAAATAAATATAAATGACTAATGAAATGGATAAATGAGCATTTAACATCACTTTTACCTTAATTGAAGACTCTTGTTGCCTTATCACACTGTGTATGCCAGTTCACTTCTTGAATTTGTCGAACCAGCCTCTGCTGGCCTTAAATTCACTAGCAGCAGCACTCATTCTAGGCAATTTTTTTGCAAGATCCGCATGCAACAGCCTTGCCTTTTCTAAAATTATTACCTCTGAAACACTATCCCGCTAACTGTTGTTCGTTGATCCACACCAACAACAACTTCTCAACATCTTTGATTGTTTGCGATCTCTGTTTCGTTAGCACATTTACCCCTTTCACAACATCAGCTTCCTTGATTTCTTTTTTCTTCGCCAGGATGGAACTGATAGTTGATGCAGACTTCCCGTACATCCTGCGAGATCGGCATACGCCAATTTCATACTTTGCTACGAGTTCTTTCTTGAATTGTATCATGTTTCTCACCTTCTTTAGCAGTCGCACTCAATAAACAAGCACAAAAAAACAATGGATTATTACAAAATGTTTCGGATGAACACGCGGGGTGATGCTCACTCAACGAGA
This sequence comes from Cancer borealis, assembly GCA_036785275.1. Taxonomy (NCBI): domain Eukaryota; kingdom Metazoa; phylum Arthropoda; class Malacostraca; order Decapoda; family Cancridae; genus Cancer; species Cancer borealis. The sequence goes on from JAXIVD010001033.1 coordinate 16,740, forward strand.
AACAAAGGTAGACTGAGTCACGAATGCATGGAATGCTTTGTGTCGGCGCTTGATTCCGGGAAATGAGTGGCCAAGTCACGCAGGCAGATGGACAGGATTTATTGTTTATATTATTTTATTTTATTTTATTTATTTATTTATTTATTTATTTTTTTTTTTTTTTTTCTTCAAATTTTCAACTGTACGGAAACCGAGTGTATGTACGAAAACTTGGACAAAATTTTGACGAAAAAATTCATTGAAAACCGAATTGTATGAAAACCGAGGTTTGAGTGTAGGTTAAAAGTATGAATTTAACAAAGAGGACACTTGGCATTAATAGATGATAGCTGTATTCTTTGAATGATGAACACGAAGAAATTACAAATTATAAAGATGAGGTGATCATCGTAGTGGAAGAATTCTTCACAAAATTATACAAAAGTAATGATAGCAAAACAAAGACCTCCAATGAAACTTAAGTACCCTGCATAATCATCAGTGAAATAAGGAAACCACTGAAAGGAAGAAGCAAGGGAAAAACTGATGAAGATTGCTTATTTATTGACAATCAGAAATGCAGGAGATTTTGTACATGACAAATTTACAGAATTTGTTGCAAAATACTTGCAAACTTGGTCTGTACCAAGAACTTTGAAAAACGTCATAATGATGCAAACTCACAAGAAAGGAGTTATCAAACACCAAAAATACTACTGGTTAATAAGTTTACAAAAGTGCTCATGAATAAGATTAGTGCAATGTTTGACTCAAATCAACCGATAGAGGAAGCAGTGTTCTAGAGTTGATATTCAACAACTGACTATATTCATGTCATCAATCAAATATTGGGAAAATATGCAGACTAGACCAAACCAATTTGCATGGCTTTCATTGATTATCAAAAAACCTTTGACATTGTGGAAACTGCAGCAGTTATGAAAGAACTCAGGAAACACAAGGTAAAATAATTATGTGAGAGTATTGGAAGAAAGGTCAGTGAGGAAATAACAAATGATGATACATCATAACATACATTTTGGTTTTGTAATACATATTTACAAGCAATAGGTGAGGACTGGGTGACTGGTACAGTGCTCGGCTCGTGACCAATAGGTTGCAAGTTTGATCATGGCTCATGGCAGCTTCTTGGTGAGAGGGTTAGCGCTCTCTCGTAAACCCTAGCAGAACTATATTGTCTATAGTTACCTAGTTCAGTGGATTATTTAATCACCCTTATAAGCAATAGGCCAGTATACAAAAACCTATGTTAACAAACTGCATGTAGTACCTAGAGAGAGCAACACTGACCTGTCTGCTTATTGGGGATTGATTCTTCACATCCCCCTTGATAGTTTGTGATGGCTGCACACTCTTCTCCATTTCTTTAGCTACTAACATCGCAATAAGCTTTACCTCTGCATAATTCCATCAGAAAGCCTAATTTACATGAATGATTATACTCATATTCAGTCTGCCTTGTAATATTATTGCTTGAGCCTACGTTTATGACTGAATTCCATTCCAATTTGAGTTCGTTCTAGTGCTGCAAATGAGACTCTGAAATTGTTGTCAAAGTATGTCAAGTTTGTGTGACCACTGTCTTATGAATGTTGAAAAATTGTCACAGCAATAGAGTACCTGGAATAAATTAATCACAACTGATGCTTACAGATGGTTTGCAATTAATGTAGGGGTCCTGTTGGGGGGGCTGCAAGAATACCATCACCATATTCCCTCCGGCTCCTAAAAGGCGACCAAAAGGGACGGAGTGAGTGGTCTGGGAAGCTCCTCCTTTTTATACTCTCATGAAAAAACAATACAGAGAGAGGAGGGGAGAATAAAGTCTTCCTGAACCTTAAATGCCTTGTCTTGGCTACCCCCTTTTAATGGGGATATAAGCCAGGTATATAGATAGATAAATAGATAGAAATTACACAATAGTAGAGTAATAATCAACCAAACCATAAATTCAAATGTCCAGCATACCAGGATCGGATCCCAAAGGTGTTGGTTATTTTCATATTTACTCAATGGTTATTAATGAGTCCTAAATTAGTGAACTTGTCATAATAAATAAAGTATATGCAGCATTGAATTATAAAATTATATTATATCAGAGTTTGTAAAGTTTAATAATGTCATGTATGGTAGTAGTATTGTATAGTACTAGTTTACAAGTTAATTTCCTTTATTTATTTTGGCAATTTAATTATTATAATGTTGTGTCTGGTCCCCAATAGTGCCCTGAACAAGAGTCGGTTAAGGAAATGTGTATTCTCCCATCTCTTATTGGCACTCCTTATGCTGATCAAGATGGTCCCAGACATTCTTGACAGACTAGACATCTTTATCTTAGAAATTGAAGAACTAGAAGTCCCACAAGTAAGTGAACAATGTTTGCTATCAGTCACTGCAAGAAAAAACGTCAACTCCTCAAACATCCACTTTTGGTTTTAATGCTTCTATGTACAGTATTTTTTTTTACCATTGGTATGTTTTATATATATATATATATATATATATGTATATATATATATATATATATATATATATATATATATATATATATATATATATATATATATATATATATATATGTTCCTTTATATAAAGGTGAAGGCGGTATATGTGACTGTACTAGTTTCAAGGGTATAAGTCTATTGAGTATAATAGCTAAGATGTAAGGTGAAATTTTTAGTTTTTTTTTCTTTCTTACAGCCACTGAAGTGGGAGTACATATGGTTGACAGGCTCTTTAGCAAGCTTCCTTGGCCTCATTGCTATCAGGAAAAACCGGGTCCTGCTTCTCCAGGTTAGTCATTAGTATCAAGTTTGTTGTGTGATTCTTGTATAATTGATGTATGAAGTTTTTTTCAGCTGTTTTATTTAAGAAATATGTTAATTTGCCACTTGTGTGATTAAATGTAAATAGTTAATCTGTCATCCCTGTCATATGTATTTAAATCCAAGCAAAGATGACAAAACATAAAAGCGTGTTTGCAGCTGAGTACAGATGGTACCCAAAGCTCTCATACACACTAAAAAATAATATTAATGATGCATACCTGTCAACTTTTGAAAACCCCAGAGAGGGAGATTTTTTCTGAAGAAGCGAGCGTGCGTCATGAGATGCTTTTTATTTTTTGCTATGTAGCCTATTTGATTGTACAAACAAGTTGCACTTTTGGCAGCCTTCAGTTCATCTTTGGTTGGTTTGTATTCACATGCCCTTTTATCACAGTTCAATTTGCATCTTAAGAGAGCACAGACTGTATCGTTCCCAATGTCAGTCCTGTTTTCTGTAACAATTTTTCTGACCATTGAAAATGTTCTTTCACTGGAAGCATTGGAGTGTGGGTTGCAGAGAATTGCCTTCATGAGTTTGCACACATTTTGAAAAGAAAGTTTGCCAAGAACTTCATTTTTTCCGAGTGAGCCCCAAAATGTATCCACTTGTGGTTTTTTTTTTTTTTTTTTTTTTTACTCTGAAAAAGTTCATATCGGGAGATTTTCTGTGGCAATCGGGAGATCGGGAAACAACTCTCCAAATTGGGAGTCTCCCGATGAGATCGGGATTCTTCCAATGAGATCAGGAGAGTTGACAGGTATGATGATGATAATAAATATATGAATAAATAAATAGATAATTGCAAAGAGGAATTTTTCCAAAAAGTAAGGCTTTCCCCAGAGGAGTATAGATACTTGGAATGGACTGAAAGAAGAATTAATCATTCAAAAGAATACAACAACTGAATGAAAAACAGGACAAACTAAGTAAATATACACAACACAAGGATTATTAACAGATAGACAATTTACTTATACTGTTTTATCATTCTTGCAGATATATTTTGGTCTTGTCAATCTTCTATCAACTGTACCAATTCTCCTAGCTACTATGGTATACTTTAAGGAATTTGTTGAATACTGTACAGAAAAGGAGCCTCAAGGCCTTCAGTTATGGCAGGTAAGTTTAGGAATGCCACATTAAATCACCCATAATTACTGTATATTTAGCTGGAACTGTAGTCTCATCTTGTGATCCTTAAACATAGTAAATACCCATTTCATTCATTCTGAGACAAGGTATCTTTAGATTTCGTGGAGAATTTAATCTCTCCCCCTCTAGGCGTTGTCTCAAAGTAGGAAGAAGCAGTACAGAGGGGTTCCCAGTCCCCTCGCTCTGTCCTTTTTAGGGTGATGTCAGCATGGTATTTCAATGGATTTTCCAAGGCTTATGTTTTGCGTGAACAGAGCAACCACTACTTATGCATATGATCAAACCTCACTATTCATGTTGAATAATTTATTAAAATATAATATAACATTTAACATAATATGAGAAAATATAGGTTCCTGCTGAGAAGCAATAGTAAAACAGTCTGATCATATTAATATAACATAGTAACTCATTATATCTTATCGTATTATTATTGTCATTTTTTTTTCAGGGTTACCCCATCAGTGTGTTGTGGTACAGTTTCATCATGGTGGCCATGCAGGTCCATATTTTCACACTGATCTTTGCTTGGAAACTTATATTGGCTTGGAAGAACCGAGGAGCCACCAAAAAGGCTCAGTGAGGCCTGTTACGCATCAATGTTTTCACTGCATTCATTTTTGGTTGTTATAAATTCACCTTTAGTAATTTTGAAGGAATACACTAAACGCATCACTGCTCTAAGATATCATTTTATATGAAAAACTCTCACCTGCAACATCTATTAGTTATATTGGTTGATATTTTTAAGCAGCTACTTATATTGTGACAAAATAATCACAAGTTTAATTTCAGGTGATTAATAATGTCGTTTTACCTGCATTTATACCATAAAAAATAATTGGAACAATTTGATTCAGTCAGTGGAAGTGCAGAATATCTACTACATTTTCTACTACATTTCAACTGGAGTACACATGATATTTGTATTGTGTAGAATGATTTTGTGCTTTATGGTTCAAAGTTATACTACATATTCACACTTAAAGCTGGAGAGATAGAAAATACGATAGCTATCTTTGTATAGCCCTGGGAGAAGCTATGTACGTTTCATGACAGAATTAAGTTGAAGATTTTGGCTCTCTTTACAATTGTATTTTTACACAATTTGTTGTTTAAACACATACATTTTATGTTTATTATATTGTTGAAATGTTTCAGTTAATGACAATAATCCTTGCTGCCATGCTCAAAAGTTTCTCTGCTAAGAGAGGAAGTTCTGCCAAAGTTTTGCAAGTCAATCTTTTTGCTGTTTCCTTACCTCATGACATGTTTATGGAAATGTCAGATTGTTTTTTGTTTGGGAATAAACAATATTTGTACTAATATGGGATGTGATTTGGGTAACTATTGACTTTTCCCTTTATTGTTGCAAATAAAGAAAAAACACGATATTTGCAAATTTTAAACACGTTTTAATTTTAAGTTTTTAAGCAAAATCCATTTTTATGACCTAGGAAAATAAGTTTCTGGAATATTTTCTAATATGAAGGGGAAAGTTTAAGGATGCTGCTTGTTTAGCAAAAGTTATTTTTCTAATAGAAAAGAACAGATTAAAGCAAAATGTATCATAATACAAACTCACTCAAAGTGTTCATACAATACACAAAGATTTTTATTTGTCTACTGACAATGATGACATTCTGTTGAAACAAAAATACCAAGGAGACAATGCATGTCAAACAAAAGAGGTTAATGAATTAACCTTTTTTTTAAATGTTTTATTCACATCATAAATGAAAATCTTAACTACAGTACTTACACAGTTCCTTTACTATATTTATCCTACAATTACTGTATATACTCAAATTACAGTCAAAGAAACTTACAGTACATGTTTCTGGATTGTTAGGCCTACCTTTAGCTTTTTTTTTACTGCACGGTATTTCCAGTGTGGATGTATGCATGAACCATTGCCAATACTTGGACATATCATGGTCATAATCATAATCCTTTTCTTGTCTTATCTTCCTTGAAAGTACCGGTTTCTTCCTTTGTAGAATGTAGTCATATACCTGCTAGTTTTTCAAGTGGGCAGTAGGATTGTTGATGTGAGTAAAACCTTCCTTACTATAAATACTACTTCATATATCAAAATGCTTAGTATACACCGAGCACACTAACTTATCACAAGTACCTTCCATTTTATCTTACTACATACTTATCTTCACTAACATGCTTACATTCATAGCATCTGCCATGTTCTTTCAGAGACATAGATAATTCATAACTTGTAGGCTATCTTTTTAATTAGCTTTTTTTAAATCCCGCATGTGGTGAGTGTAAAATTGCTTCATTTATCCATCAAATACTTTCCACTATTTCTTAAAGATTTAAACTATTTAATATGAATCAATTTATAAATGTCAACTTACCATTTCATGTTAATCAATACATATATCTGATGTCATTCATTCTATTTAGAACTCCCTCCATTAAGCTAACTACGACGTCTCGCATATGCCTGTCCATGCATACACAGTCCTCAGTCTCCAGTCCTCGCTGTCTTTTCTAGCATATTTTCTTCATATATCCATCTACTTTGTGTGATAATGGAGTCTCCTGAAATTTATCTTTTCAGTTTGTCATTACGTATATTCATCTTAATCAAATCATTATTACTTTTCTTTACCTGTTTTTTGTACTATATTTTCTTGCTTTACTTATTACATGTTTGCTTTTCACTTTGAGGTAATTGCATATTTGTCTTAATATCCCTTATCCTACTAACTTCTCTGTTGTCAATCTTTTCAGTGCCTGCATGCATGTTAATTTTCCTCCATCCCCCATTCATGCATGTATTTCAATTATATCATTATTGCTAACTTCATACATACCCAGCTCTTCAACGTGAATTATTTGTATTCACTATTTTTCTATTTACAATCTTACTATCAAACTTATTTATTCCTCCTTTTCAGTCTTTCTCTAATGTACTTTATACCTTTAAATCCTCGTATTATACCTCGCACTAATTTTCTATTGTAGTAGGCCTACCAGTTTTCTTCAGAAGCAAACATTACCTTAAATCAGAAGGTTTGGGAAAAAATTTTCTTTCAAAGCTCAGGGTTTATACTATACAGCAAGAGGTAAGGTTATATGTGAGTATATATGGTGGTAAAGAAGTTTTACATATCCCACCCCAGTAAGAACATTTGTTTACAGAACAAGTAACTTAGATTTAAGTTTATTACAGTATTGCATTTTATATGTAATGAAAATTTGGCACAGTTTTCAGTCACTCATTCAGCTAATGACTTTGTACTGCTTTGTGGCAAGCATTATACAAACTTGAAATTGGGGAGTTTTCTCATTGTTGTTGTTATCTGTGGTAGTTGTTTTTAGTACTTCTTGTTAATACTTTTAAGACATATCATTGTTCTCATTAGCATAAGTAGTTTTTCTATGAAGCTCTGTTTGACCACATACAACCAATGTACCAGAGACAAGTCCTATTTTCCCACACTGTAACTTATGGCCATCTATCATTTTGGATAGTTAACTCATCAAATTTATGGTTTGGGTTTAATAAACTGATGAAGAGGTCATCTCCCTGGTTTAACTGATGAAGAGGTCATCTCCCTGGTTTTAATATAAAGAGCTTGTGAATGTGCTATGATAGATTTTGACACACTTCCTTTGAGATAGCTGTCAGATTTGTTACTATTTGTTCGAATACCATTGCTTATGGCACATATGCTGGATTTCCTTCTTACTTTCCTCTGTATCAGTTTCATTTCCAAACTCTCACTTGAAAATTAAATTTAATATTTTGAAGACATCCATTATGAAAAACAAGTAATAATGAAAAGATTGACCAGGAAAGCAGAAAAGTTGTGTAAGGTCGCAAGTTTATCATTCCGTTGTATATAAGAAAGAGTGCATTATCACCATGGAGAAACTAATTTCTATTAAAAATTGGAACTTCAGTGAACTTCCACAGCCTATCTGCCTTCTTGATGAAACCTTTTTACTTTAACTAACCAGAGATGATTCCAATAGCCAACAAGAACATGGTAATATTGGAATGCTTCCTGGAGTAGCATAGATGAGTTTTTGCTTTAGATGTGGAATTGAATGGTAGAATTTATGTTAAAAACGTAATAAAGTAAGACCTGATAAATATGTCAACATGTGCCTAAGGCCTAAGCATGCTGTACACCCATTTGTACAAACACTTGCATGGAAGTCAATCTCATAGATATCAATACCTAGATTATGAAGATTATGATAATGAGAAATAGTATTGTCATTATTTCCAAACAAAAATGTTATTACACTTAAGGAGGTACAGAGAGGAGCTACAGAGAAGTTGCTATCTTAAGTATGCACTACATTATAACTCTCTCTCTCTCTCTCTCTCTCTCTCTCTCTCTCTCTCTCTCTCTCTCTCTCTCTCTCTCTCTCTCTCTCTCTCTCCTCTCTCTCCTCTCTCTCTCTCTCTCTCTCTCACACACACACACACACACACACACCACACCACACCACACCACACTCTCCACCACTTGTCACTACATATCGCCGCTCACACCATACTACACTACATAACCAAACAGTATATAACACAACATACAAACAACATATCGTCTTTTACAAACAAAATATAAAGATAACGTGTCGTAAGCTTGCGTTATATCCACCAAACACCAAACAAACATTCACTTAACCACACCACAATATCACCTCAGCAGCCCTCACCCCCCCCACCCAACACACACCCTGGTAACCACAGTGGCCACCACCACCATAGAATGACGCACCACCACCCTCGCTGCTACACCCCTTCCGCTTTTTTCACATGCATGTATACATTGATAATTGGTTAAACCGTTAGAGTAATAGAATACTTGAGTTACCCATAAAGTCTCCGTTTTCTTAGTTCTTAGTGGCTCTGTTCTCTGTGTTTACCTCAGGTTGACGGTGAGATCACAACACTTCTTGCATCCAAACTTTACTTTACATCCTCTTATTCTATCTTCCTTGGTTATTCCTGCGTGCATATGAGATTATCAATAAGTTATAATGTGGTGACTCTCCTTACAGTAACGTATTACCTACAAAAGTCATACATGAGTTTCCCCGCCACTTTTCCATCTTTGAGTATCTATAGTATGCTCAAATATAATATACGTATAATTAAGATGCATATGGATTTGAAATATAGATATAAAATAAATATATTATATAATAATTAGTAGTTTCGGATAGCAACGTTAGTCTAATACATGCGTGTCGTCGAATAAAAAACACCGAGAGTCAAAGGTAAAACTAAATGCTGTGCAGTAGGACAGGTTTCGCAACAACAATTTATGAATATTACTTTAGCCATATGTTGGAGTGGCAGTTATTAATATTTACTATACACTTCCATATCATATGAAGTTGGTAAACAATACACTATCTGCCTACTTACTATCTGTCTATCCCTTGCCATCATATCAAGAATACCCTTGGTGGTGACGAGACATTATACTGTCAGCTTTTTATTATAACGGTCTAGCACTTGTTACCACCATCTCCATTAATTTGTTTGTATCTAAGTATACAGATTTTTGTGCATATGGTATTGTTAATAACTATCTATCATTAGTAACATAATGTTATCAGCTTAAGGTGACAATCTTACGTTCTGTACACAAACAGCACTTAAACACTTCAAGTGTGCCATCTCTTGGTTTGGTGTTCCGTTTGTTCGAACCTCAGGTGTCTCGGACTCACTCAACTAGACACCCGCATGACCCTAGCCAGTGGCAGCTATGTAGAGGTATATACATCTTATATTTAGAGGTATATACATCTTATATTTAGAAATATATACATCTTATATATTGAGGTATACATATCTTATATTTAGAGGTATATACATCTTATATTATGAGGTATATATATCTTAAATTTCACTCCTTTGCCTTTTCTTCTCTCATCTCGATCCTTCTCTGTCTTTCTGCTTGATACATTTCCTTCACAAAGACACGAAGAGAGAGAGAGAGAGAGAGAGAGAGAGAGAGAGAGAGAGAGAGAGAGAGAGAGAGAGAGAGAGAGAGAGAGAGAGAGAGAGAGAGAGAGAGAGAGAGAGAGAGAGAGAGAGAGAGAGAGAGAGAGAGAGAGAGAGAGAGAGAGAGAGAGAGAGAGAGAGAGAGACTTCCAATTAGTGGGTGATGATAATTGCGTTCAGTCGACGCATACCCAGATGATATCAATTGGTTGCACGGGAAGTGGGGTGGGTAGGAGATTGGGCTGAAAGGGCAGTGGCGTGTCTGCAGCCGTGGAGGTAAGGTGTGGGTGCTCCTGTGTCTGCAGCCGTGGAGGTAAGGTGTGGGTGTATCTCTCTCCTGTGATTTTTTTTTTCTTCGTTTTGAGTACGAGTTCTATATACATTAAGTAGCAAGGTATGTGTAAGTGATATAAGGAATGTATTATAATTCACGTAACTATACAATATAATTAGATTTGTGTATTATAACTACCGAATGACGTAGTGTAGAGTAGTTGATTGGCCTTGTTATTGAATTGTTGTATGTTTTTTCAGATTACGAAGGTGATTTGTGGATTGTTAAGGACGAAGAGGAGACGAGAATAAGAGAAGAGAATGAAGATGTAACGAAGAGGAGACGATGGTGATAATGATGATGATAAGAGGACGATGATAACAAGGAGACGAGGACAGCGGAGACAGTTATGAGGGTAAGTTTATCTTTTCGTATTTTTCTTAATGCCTTGTATTCCTTGGGCCAGTAAGGAAGGAAGAGAGGAAGGAAGGAAGGCAGGAAGGAAGGTAGGTAGGTAGGTAGGAAGGAAGGAAGGAAGGAAGTGAGGAAAGAAAGGAAGGAAGACAGGAAAGGAGGGAAGAAAGGAAGAAAGAGAAAAGAAGGAAGAGAAAAGAAGGGAGAAGAGACACTACAACTGTCATTATGAATATTTGCTTTATGACTAATAATTACGCAGTAAAATTAAACTATCCTTTTTTCTAAAAACATGACTGTCTCATTTTCTTTAAAGCAATTAAAGATATTGGAAATATCAATGCAGTATCTGATAACCTAATTAAACTCTACAACTGTTATTATGAATATTTGCTCTTAGAATAATAATTACGCAGTAAAATGAAATCTTATCCTTTTTCCAAATACGTGACTTCCTCATTTTCTCGAAAGCTTTTAGAGATTTCAAATATCTTTGCAGCATCTGATACATGACTTTCTTCCCCATTTCCTTAAAAACTATTAGATATATTTGAAATATCATTGCAGAATTTGATAGACCTAATTAAATTCTACAACTGTCAAGATGAATGTTTGCTGTAAGACTAATAATGACTCGGTAAAATGAAACTGACCCAACCTCCGCCTCCACAGATCCGTGAGACGCCATGAGACACAGTGCAGTGTGGGGGTCGTGTGATGTGTGGGAAGACAGATTACGGAATCATGCGGTTTGCCGACCAGAGGTTCGCACAGAAGGACAAGCGGAATAAGTTGCCTCGTAGGATCCAGAAATATTTGATGGATAGCAAGTGTAATCTGTCCACTGAGCAAACTGTTCAGGTGAGAGATTAATAGACTAATTGATGTTTTTATTTTATTCTTGTTTGACTCAATTTTTAAGCTTCATTAAGAGTTATACAAGCTTGTAATTCATCTATTTTTCCTTGTTCCTTATATCATAACTATTATGTACAGTATCTAATTGTGCCTTAATGTAGGTTTGATTCTAATTTTCTTGTTTAATTATATTTGTGATAGCATTAACTATAACATTAACTATATAATTCCTAATAGTCTAGTTTGAAAGAAAAGATTTTCATAAAATAATTATATTTGTGATAGCATTAACTAACATTAACTATATAATTTAGTCCTAATAGTCTAGTTTGAAAGAAAAGATTTTCATAAAAAGGAAAGAAAACAAGAGAAAGAACCTAAAAAAACTGGCTTGAAAAGATCAGGATAATAATGGGTAAGAAAATAAGAGAAGAAACAAAAATATAACTGGTTTGAAAGATCAGGTTGTTAATGAGGAACCTGAACAGATTATCTAACACCTTTTCCTCTCTTCACAGGTAACTCGTACATGGTTGAGGCAGATACCCGGGACGACCAGCTTGGTGTGTCCCTCCTCACCTTAGAAACAACTCAAGGCGCAGGTGACCCTCTAACGAGTCTACAGGTGGTGGTGGAGGCAATGTGGCGCTTGTCGATGTGACCACCACACTACCCAAGGAGGAGATCGTGCTGTCTGCCTGAAGGAATGGTAGCAAACGTGTTGGTAAGAGAAATTTGTAAGCTGAACATTGTGTAGCGTGGGGTCCCCGTTTGCCTTGTTGGAGAGGGCCCAAAATCAGCCACCAGCCAGTGTTCAGCCTCAGAATCAAGGCTCTGGACCTCTCCATAAGAGTACCTAGTATCCTTAAACCACATATAGTTTGAGCTCAGACACTGTTTGGTGCTCTTATTGGTGGAGTGTCTAGAGCCTGATTTGTGACTGGGAACACTGGCTGGTGATAGATTTTGGCCCTCTTGAAGAAAGCTAAAAGGGACCTTACGCTAGCTACACTGTTCAGCTTCATATTTCCATGCAGGAGACTCAAATAATGTACGTACGAAAAGGACCGACTGGATGATCAATGTGGTTTTATTATTGAAGTACAAATTTTCTTCACCTTTAAATAAATACTATATATTATTTTGGAGAGTCTCTTTACACTCAGATGGTTCTACCCATCTGTTTACCAGCATCACAGCCAGCCAACATAACACCTGTAAGTGTCACTTGTCCCCAACACAGAAGGGGGGGCAGGGATGGACCGTTGATGCTGCAGACCCAAGCTGGCAGGAACTGAAACAAAAGAAAAGCTATTGAAATTCACCACCCTATCAAGGAAGGAAGAGGGGGTGTTATTATAACAGATGCTAACTAAGGTTATCAGAGCAGAAGGGGTTGTTTGGAGGTATAGGGTGATAGATAGAGCAAGAATGCATTCTTGCTCTATCTATCACCCTATACCTCCAAACAACCCCTTCTAGTGATTTCCCGCGGCAGACAATCTATCCGTTCTGTCCACATCGATTAAATATCAACTAAAAAAAAAAAAAATGGTATAAAATAACCAGTTATAGTATTTATTATGATGTTAACTACCAGAAATGACTTGAAATCGCCTTCCTGCCCCCACACCCACTCGTTTACAACCCCTGATTTGGGCTCATTAAAATGTAACGACTGAATGATGGGGGAGGGTGTCTCGTTTGCCCTTCCTTCCTTCCCTCCCTCCCTTGCTTCTCTCCCTTCCCTCTTTTCCTGTCTGCCTTCCTTCCTCCTTTCCTCCCTCCCTACTTACTTACTTTCCTTCCTTCCTTCCTTACTGACCCAAGCAATACAAGGCATTAAGAAAAGATAAACTTACCCTCATAAATATCTCCGCTGTCCTCGTCTCGTTATCATCGTCCTCTTGTTATCATCATTATCACCATCGTCTCCTCTTCGTCCTTAACAATCCACAAATCACCTTCGTAACCTGAAAAAAACATACAATTCACTAACAAGGCCGGTCAACTACACTACGTCATTCGGTAGTTAATACACAAATCTATTATATTCTAGTTATGTATTATAATACATTCCATATATCACTTACACATACCTTGCTACTTAATGTATATAGAACTCATACTCAAGACGAAAAGAAAAATCACAGGGGGGACAGACACCGCTGCACACACAGAAACACCCACACCTTACCTCCACGGCTACAGACACGCCACTGCCCTTTCAGCCCAATCTCCTACCGACCCCACCTCCCGTGCAACCAATTGATATCATCTGCGCACGCGTCGACTGAACTGCTTGTTAAGTCAATTATCATTCTCTCTCCCTCCAATATTAATTCACTCTCCCTTACTAACAACTTAGCCTCCTGGCTAGTACAGTGGTAGCGTGCTGGTCTTGCATTCGCTTGGTCGGCAGATCGAGTCCCCGCCCGGGCTTGTGATGCTTAAGCTGTTTACTGGGGAGGAACTGCTGTGGTCGGGCACCACAGTGGGGGGTTGGGCTTGCCTGGCTGACGTTCTGGAGAGCATCTTCATTGATGGATACCGGAACTAAAACCCATGCAACTTTAACTTTAACCTATCTATACACCACACCAATCAACATTAATACTTACATACACATTAACTCCTTCGTATCTTGGCTACTGGAGGAGGAAAGATGGAGGCTCCGGACACCACACTACACGAGTCTTGTAGTACTGGAGGTGGTTTCTGCAGCAGGAAGTGACAACAAGACTGTCTCACCACACCTGAAGAAATACTAAGGAATTTAACAAGAGGAATTAAATACGTCATAAGGAACTGTATCTATCTATGTATTTATCTATATCAACTAAATAATAATAAAATGGTATAAAATAATTAGTTAGTATTATGTTAACTACCAGAAATGACCCTTGAAATCACCTTCCTGCCCCCCCCCCCCACCCACTCGTTTACAACCCTTGACTTGGACTCATTAAAATGTAACGACTGAATGATGGGGGAGGGTGTCTCGTTTGCCCTTCCTTCCTTTTCTTCTCTTTCTCCCTTCTTTCCTCTTCCTCTCTTTCTTTCGTCCTTCTCTTCCCTCCTTTCTTCCTCCCTCTCTACCTACTTTCCTCCCTTCCTTCCTTCCCTTCTGACCCTCATAAATGTCTCCGCTGTCCTCGTCTCGTTATCATCGTCCTCTTATCATCATCATCATTATCACCATCGTCCCCTCTTCCTTACATCTTCATTATCTTCTCTTATTCTCGTCTTCTCTTCGTCTTTAATAATCCACAAATCACCTTCGTAATCTGAAATAAACATACAATTCACTAACAAGGCCAGTCAACTACTCTACACTACGTCATTCGGTAGTTATAATACACAAATCTAATTATATTGTATAGTTACGTGAATTATAATACATTCCTTATATCACTTACACATACCTTGCTAATTAATGTATATAGAACTCATACTCAAAACGAAGAAAAAATCCACAGGAGGGACACACACACACAGGAACACCCACACCTTACCTCCACGGCTGCAGACACGCCACTGCCCTTTCAGCCCAATCTCCTACCCACCCCACCTCCCGTGCAACCAATTGATATCATCTGGGCATGCGTCAACTGAACTGCTTGTTAAGTCAATTATCTCTCTCTCTCTCTCTCTCTCTCTCTCTCTCTCTCTCTCTCTCTCTCTCTCTCTCTCTCTCTCTCTCTCTCTCTCTCTCTCTCTCTCTCTCTCTCTCTCTCTCTCTCTCTCTCTCCAGAGTGTATGAATAAGTTGACCAAACTCCATTTGGCCCTTGATCATTATGGACTAATTGGTAAAGTGTCTGTATGTTGAGTGTACTGTCAGGCGTTCGATCAGCAATCTTCTCATGACTACTTATGTACTCCTTAGGTTCACGCAAGGCACTGCATCATCACTGTAAGGAATAATTACTGTCATCACCACAGTTACATACAACAGTTGACAATTACCAGCACAAAGTTGTTAACATAAATCTGAATTTGGGATATTCTTGAATTTCACAGATGAAAATTAAAGCAGCATACACAAAATATTTACTAGATCTTAAAACGAAAGTATCAACGGGATGAAAAGGAAAATGCAGAAATTTTAAAAAGATGAAAATATATTTTTCTCATACAAAACGAAATAAAATTTTTGAGAAGTATAATTGCAATGTACACATCTGATGGCAGTTCTGATGAAAGGAATCCACTGTATTTGTTATTATTTGGCATGAAA
>JAXIVD010001033.1:39357-59232 GCA_036785275.1 Cancer borealis
ATCATTGCAGCATCTGATAGACCTAATTAAACTCTACAACTGTCATTATGAATATTTGTTGTATGACTAATAATTACGCAGTGAAATTAAACCGTATCTTTTTTCCAAAACATAACTTTCCTCCTCATTTTCTTGAAAGCTATTAGAGATATTGGAAATATCATTGCAGCATCTGATAGACCTAATTAAACTTTACAACTGTCATTATGAATATTTGTTCTATGACTAATAATTACGCAGTAAAATGAAACGGCATCCTTTTTTCCATGAACATGACTTTCTTCCTCATTTTCTCGAAAGCTATTAGAGATATTTGAGATATCATTGCAGCATCTGATAGACCAAAATAAACTCTACAACTGTCATTATTAATATTTGCTTTAAGAAAAATAATGACGCAGTAAAATGAAACTATCCTTTTTCCAAAAACATGACTTTCTTCCTCATTTCCTCGAAAGCTATTAGAGATATTTGAAATATCCTTGCAGCATCTGATAGACCTAATTAAATTCTACAACTGTCAAGGTGAATGTTTGCTCTAAGACTAATAATGACGCAGTAAAATGAAACTAACCCAACCTCCGCCTCCACAGATCCGTGAGAATGACTTCCTCACATTTGACGCCATGAGAGAGAGAGTGCAGAGTGTGGGTTGTGTGATGTGTGGGAAGACAGATTACGGAATCATGCTGTTTGCCGACCAGAGGTTCTCACGGACGGACAAGCGGAATAAGTTGCTTCGTTGAATCCAGGAATAGTTGATGGATAGCAAGTGTAATCTGTCCACTGAGGAAGCTGTTCAGGTGAGAGATTAATAGATGATTTTATTTTATTCTTGTTTGACTCAATTTTTAAGCTTCATTAAGAGTTATATAAGCTTGTAATTCATCTATTTTTACGTGTTCCTTATATCATAACTATTATGTAAAGTATCTAATTGTGCCTTAATGTAGGTTTGATTCTAATTTTCCTGTTTAATTATATTTGTGATAACAATAACTTTTACTATATAATTCCTAATAGTCTAGTTTGAGATAAGATTTTCATAAAATGGAAAGAAATCAAGAGAAAACCTAAAAATAACTGGTTTGAAAGGTTCAGGTTGTTAATAAGAGGAAGTAAAACAAGAAGAACCTGAACAGATTATCTAACACCTTTTCCAGTATCATATTCTTTATAACACACAGGTAACTTTTCAATATGAGTATTTTTTTTCCTCTACACAGGTAACTCGTCCATGGTTGAGGCAGATTGCTCAGCCGTTCACCCGGGACGACCAGCTTGGTGTGTCCCTCCTCACCTTAGAACAACTCAAGGCGCAGGTGACCATCTAACGAGTCTACAGATGGTGATGGAGGTTATTTGGTGCTTGTCGATGTGTTCAATATTGTTTTGTATTGTTTAAGGGTTGATTATTAAAGATTCTGTTCAGTTTCAGATCAGTGGCCGCCACACTACCCAAGGTGGTCATGCTGTCTGCCTGTACCTGCTATTATTTGAACCTCATGTTTTTAATGCATGATGAAGGAATAGTACTGAAAAGGCTTTGTGTTATTGTCGTAATGAAGGCAAACGTGACGGTAAGAGAAATTTGTAAGCTGAACATTGTGTAGCGTGGGGTCCCCGTTTGCCTTGTTGGAGAGGGCCAAGATCAGCCACCAGCCAGTGTTCAGTCTCCGAATCAAGGCTCTGGACCTCTGCATAAGAGTACCTAGTATCCTTAAACCACATATAGTTTGAGCTCAGACACTGTTTGGTGCTCTTATTGGAGTGTCTAAGAGCCTGATTTGTGACTGGCTGGTGGTAGATTTTGGCCCTCTTGAAGAAGCTAAAAGGGACCTTACGCTACACTGACTGTTCAGCTTCTTATTTCCCTTAAGGTGAACATGCATTGAAGGACAGGAGGCTCAAATAATGGCTGGTACACACACACAGTATGATCTCCCTGGTGGCCGCTAATGAAATAGAGAACTCATGGGCTCAGTAAAATAAATCAGCAAGAGATATTGCTGTATGTACGAAAAGGACTGACTGGATGGGAGTGAAAGTTTTTTTTCATCAATGTGGTTTTTTATTGAACAAATTTTCTTAACACACACCTTTAAAACACAGCCAGCCAACATAACACCTGTAAGTGTGTCACCTCCAAACACAGAAGAGGCCGTTGATGCTGACAGGAACCTCACCACTGAAACAAGAAAAGCTATTGAAATGCACCACTCCACCAAGTACATACACTAATACTAATAATATAACAGATGCTAACTAACTAAGGTTATGTTAGAATATGGAAATAAAAATGCTAAATCTTACTAATAGCATCTCCTCACGGATCACCAAAATATTGACATAGGTGATAAGATGTAATGTACAACACGGTAGTGGTGGTTTTATTTTGGGGACGGCCTTAGTTTGGCCACAGAGGCTCTAGGTCCACACAGAAGTTATGGTTAGGTTAAGGTTGTTAGGTTTGATTACGTTTATGTAATGGTTTTAGTTTCGGTTCAGTTAGATCCGGTTATATAAGATTTTTATATTTTATTACCCAAGAGTTAAGGTTCTCAACCTTAGAATTTTTCTGGATTTGGGTAATATAATGTGTAAAAATCTTATATAACCGAACCTCACTGAACAACCTTAACCTAACCATAACTTAACATATGTGTGGACTTAGAATTTGAGGCACCTACCAGATTTTTAAAGCCTCTGTGGCCAAACTAAGGCCGTCCCCAAAATAAAACCACCAATAACATGTTGTACATTACATAACTTATCACCTATGTCAATATTTTGGTGATCCGTGAGGAGATGCTATTAGTAAGTAAGATTCACCATAAAATTAATGCAGAAAGAATAGTTCTATCTATCATCCTATACCTCCAACCTCCCCCCCCCTCGCCCCCTTTTAGTGACGTCCCACGGCAAACAAATGTCCATCTATCTCTGTTCTGTCCATACCAGTCCTCTCCCTCCCTCCAATATTCATTCATTCACTCCCTCACTAACAACTGGAAAAATCTAACAGTAACCTATCTATCTATACACCACACCAATCACCATTAATACTTACATACACATTAACTCCTTCGTATCTCAGCCACTGGAGGAGGAAGGATGGAGGCTCCGGACACCACACTACACGAGGATGAGTACGTCTTGCAGTACTGGAGGTGGTTTCTGCAGCAGGACGTGACAACAAGACTGTCTCACCACACCTGAAGAAAGACCAAGGAATTAAATACGTCATACGGAACTGTATTTATCTACTATATCAACTAAATTATAAAATGGTATAAAATAATGAGTTAGTATTATGTTAACTACCAGAAATGACCCTTGAAATCACACCCATCCCCCCCCACCCACTCGTTAACAACCCTTGACTTGGGCTCATTAAAATGTAACGACTGAATGATGGGGGAGGGTGTCTCGTTTACCCTTCCTTCCTTGCTTCTTTCCTTCTCTTCCCTCCTTTCTTCCTCCCATCCTTCCTTCTCTCCTTTCCGGTTTTCCTTCCTTCCTTCCTTCCTTACTTACTGGCCCAATCAATACAAGGCAATAAGAAAAATGCGAAAAGATAAACTTACCCTCATAAATGTCTCCGCTGTCCTCGTCTTATCATCGTCCTCTTGTTACTATCATCATCATCACCATCGTCTCCTCTTCCTTACATCTTCATTCTCTTCTTTTATTCTCGTCTCTTCGTCCTTAACAATCCACAAATCACCTTCGTAATCTGAAAAATAACTTACAACAATTCACTAACATGGCCGGTCAACTACACTACACTACGTCATTCGGTAGTTAATATACAAATCTAATTATATTCTGAATTATAATACATTCCTTATATCACTTACACATACCTTGCTACTTAATGTATATAGAACTCATACTCAAAACGAAGAGAAATATCACAGGGGAGGGAGAGAGAGAGAGGCACCCACACCTTACCTCCACGGCTGCACACACGTCACTGCCCTTTCAGCCCAAGCTCCTACCCACCCCACCTCCCGTGCAACCAATTGATATCTGCACATGCGTCGACTGAACTGCTTGTTAAGTCAATTATCATCACCCACTAATTGGAAGTCTCTCTCTCTCTCTCTTATTATTCCCGTGATTGATTGATTTTCTTTGTAGTTCAGATATTGAATTTCTGGTATACGTAAAGCAAACCATGTATTGCTGAATATATGTAGCATTATTTCATCGGTTTTTGGAGGGGAAGCACTGGAGCGACGTTTGATGTCTTGTGTAGGAATACGACGTGGGAGGGGGTCAAGGTTTCATGTTTTTACTGATGGATCTAACTCCCATTATGACTGGTTTTTGCCATTCTTTGACAAACCCACATCCACCATTTGATCTAACCCATTTCACTATAATTAACCGTTCCTTCCATCCCCATATTTTTCCTTGCCGTTATCTCTTTGCTCTGCTTTGCTTTGACCTTTGATGTTTAGCGCATACTAATTGTTTGCATTAACTCACTCACTCTTGTCAAACTCAGGGGACTAAGTTTGGTTAATAATTGTTTGAGGTGTATTCTCCAATGCACCTATTAATTTTGAGTTTTTATAACTGGCCGTGGTGAGCTAAATGTAAGCGGTAGATATAAATGAAGTGCTCTGCTCCTCATAAACCCCAATGAAAGATGGAGGGTATACTGTTCCCATGGCACCTTCAGGGCGTTCAAAACATATTTCCATCAGAAAGAATGCAGGTTATTGATAAGGCCATATTCTAAACTATATATTCATTATTAATAGTCAACCACATTAGGTGCATGTACAACATGTTGTGTGCTGTGCTGAACAAGACACAACAAGGGCA
The DNA here is from genome assembly GCA_036785275.1 of Cancer borealis. NCBI lineage: Eukaryota > Metazoa > Arthropoda > Malacostraca > Decapoda > Cancridae > Cancer > Cancer borealis. Next base: position 44,194 of record JAXIVD010001033.1, read on the forward strand.
GCAACAGCCCCAGTGCTGCACCTGACACCCTCGGGGCAGCACGCATTAGCTGTGACCTGGCACAGGATAACAGACGCATCTTAAAACACTGGAAGGAGAGTAAGCTTGGTTCTCTACAGAGGGACATAAAGTCACTGCTCTGCCTGCCTGGCACCCTACTGAGTCCTCATCATGAGAAATAAAGCAAAATGGCATATTAAGAGAGAGAGAGAGAGAGAGAGAGAGAGAGAGAGAGAGAGAGAGAGAGAGAGAGAGAGAGAGAGAGAGAGAGAGAGAGAGAGAGAGAGAGAGAGAGAGAGAGAGAGAGAGAGAGAGAGAGAGAATGAGAATCCATCAAACACTGTATCCTCTTAGAGGAAGCCACAGACTGGATATTACTTCCAATTACTACCACTATTATTCCCCAGCCATCCAGGTGAGGCACCACCACCACTGCCATCACAATGCCCGGCATGAGATTCTCTGGCACTGACACTGTTTATGGTCCCAAATAAATACTGTCATAATGTACATATAATAAATCAACTTGCCCAAAGCAAAATAATATATTTCTTTTATGTTTCAATGTTGTTTTCAGAGAACCATATTCCATGCCAAGGAACTGATGGTGAAGCTATGTGCTCATACACATATACAAATAATAAAATATAAGTCACAGAAAACATATTCATATAAAACTTGTAAATACGCTGAAAAAAAATTTAATGCTAATATTTCTTTTTTTATGATAAGAAAGACAATTAGGATTTCTAAAATTATCTAGGTCTATTTTGTGCTTATCTTATAAGCAGAAATATATACGTATATCTATATATATCTATATATATCTATATATATATATATATATATATATATATATATATATATATATATATATATATATATATATATATATATATGTATAATGACGAAACAAAACCTCATCGATCTTCTTGCATCATCCTATAGCACATAACATTTCTCATATTTCTTGTTCAAAAATATACAATAAGCCTAACTTGTTGCACTGGCCAGCCTCCCACACCACCCACGCCTTGCATGACTCCACTCCACTTCTGGACGAGGGATGCACAGGGCAGCTCTTACCTCCTCTACTCTATAGTATTGCACTTAATGGATTAATGACTGAGAATCTACAATTTTCTCCTCTGCATTACATTGATTAATACTAGTATGCTTAGATTTGTAATGCTACCAATTTTACTCTACACTATACTTTACTTCTGATCTTTAGGAAGTAAGCAAATCACTGTTATTCATGAAATTAAATAGGAATTTCCTTTAGATGTTTTAGATGCTAAAGTTCTAAAAAATAATAATCTATGTCTGTGTGAGGAGCTTTTCCACCTACAGCTGCTGCCTCATTCACACATGCCACTGCTCAATGGGCTAAAGGGTCCAGCTACATTGTTACTTTGGAATTCTTCAAAATACATGGTATTTCTTGAGGAGGGTAACATTTCCTGATTTGATGTATCTTTGGAGTTTACCCTCTAGGATACTGACACCTGACTGCAATACATATAAAGGATAACCATACATATATTTGATGATTATAAATCCATCTTCACATAGAAGCATTTAGCCACATTGTATTTGAGATGGAAAAAAAAGTCAGCTTATGAAATATATGGGACACACTCATGAAAGATAAATCTTAAAAAAAAAATATCACAAAGCAACACATTATGTCGCCTGTGGATCTTACTTTTGTTTATCAAGTACATAGATTATGAATATGATAATGCTATGGCAAGATTACTGTCACATATAACTGCACACAGTGGTAGCAAGAAAGAAGCTTCTTTAGTGAGGCTTTGTGCATTACTGCAAATACTGCAAGAAACTCTAGATTAAAGCACAGAAACAAGCCTTCAAAGTAAAGTGTGTGGTAAAATAAACAAATATTTATAAGCTCCAAGTTGATAAAATGACATTTGTTTTTTAATATTCATAAGATTACAGTTTGCACATTCATAGTATCACAATACAAAGCTATGTGACATAAGGAGCTTTAATTCTTGTTAGAATGAGTCATACAAGAAGCACTATATATAGTAACCGATCTCTCTATACCTTATACAAAATGCTTTGTGAGGCTGCTTGATTGTAATCGTGCCTGATCTTGATATTCTTAACAGTATCATTTTCCATACATGAAAATAAATATTTTGATGAAAGGATCTAAAGACTCAGTAACCATCATGAAGTTATGTATTGCTACTCAGTCCATAGTGTATGATTACACAATAAGCCTAATACTTCAATATAATCTTTTGTTTGTCACCTTATCATATATTTCTTCAAACCTTATTGCTTAGATATGACAAAAAGTATGTTCCATAATTTTTGTCACGTTATAATTACATCCATTTAGAAAAATAATTTGAAAGTTTGTATTCTTATCTATTTATGTAATATGACATCCACATAATTGAATAAGCAGATGTTATGCCACAAGTGTTGAACCAAAAGCATATTTATAAATCACCCTATATTACTTCCCATCCTTCCACCCAAACTGTTTTGGCTTTCACAGAACACAAATTAAGAAACACATTTCCACATCTCAGGCTTCCATGCTACTTTTGCTATCTCCAGACAAAAGAAACTCTAAAAGTATGCAGTCATTGCACTGTTTTAAGATCTGTAAGCTAAGATCAATATAATATCAAATAGAACACTTTTCCAATTCCATTTTGTCAAATCAACACACAATTCTACTGATCTTAGTTTACATTAGAGCTTAAATAACCTTGAACTGCATATATCAAGGGCATGCTATAGCTCTCATCTGAATTTACATTTCTTTTTCACCCCTATATAACAATTACAAGTTTTCATGTAATGAAATATTTGCCATAAGACTTTTTTATATATTTTTCTAATACAGGTGAGCAACCTCTATCTATAACTTTTGGGGACCACATTTTCCAGAATTTGGAATTTTATGGATTTATTATTATCGTTTTTAGAACTGGTTTTGGTAAAGATAAACACAAAAAATTAAAATACTGTCTAACTCTTCATATTAAAGTAAAGTACCACCAACAACATGATGACACCGACAACAACACAATTGCAGGGTGTGGATGTCGGCATTGTTGGCGACATTTAGATTTGCAAACAATGTCAGTAACACGGGAAAATCGAATAAAGGTTCAAGGAAGCATACCACCAACACACTGACATTGTCTACTCCCAGCAGTAAGGTCAGCATCGATCATAAATCTACTAACTATTTTTTTTGATTTTCAAGGAAAAAGTTAAAACTTCAAACATAAACGGGTTCAAACTAAGCTAAACTCTTGAAGATATACTTACATGCAGTAAAAACACAAAACAACTAGTTTGAGGATGCTGCAGAGGGTAGATTAATATGGTCATCATTGCTATGGTCGTGGTCTGTGTTCCTGCCAACTCCTGCCTCAGTAGGAGCCAAAAATATTTCAAACGATATACTACATAGAAAAAATTTTGGTTTATGAAAGTTTCCTGTTTTTAGAATTTAGAATAAAAAATTATGCATCTGTGTTATGACATGTTCATTAATGACTTGGATCTACTGATTAAATATGACTTGTTTCCATAGCTTAAAATTTAGTAGTTCAGTGGAGCGAAGTGTGTTTAATTAACCCCTGGTTCTAAAGAATCACAAACTGGACTTGTGATTGCCAGCCATCCTCCTCTTAGTGGAGAGCTTAGAGCTTATAGTCTATCTATGGGTAAGACTGACCTTTCACATACCACACATCCCACCCTCTTGCTCAAGGATAGCAACTTATCACACATCAATGGAAACTTTGCACCTTTGCATGCCAAGTTACAGACGGGACGTTTCCATTGAGCTATCGAGCAGTGTGTTATGTATGTATGTATGTTCGCGTGTGTGTGTGTGTGTGTGTGTGTGTGTGTGTCTGTGTGTGTCTGTGTGTGTGTGTGTGTGTGTGTGTGTGTGTGTGTGTGTGTGTGTGTGTGTGTGTGTGTGTGTGTGTGAACCTAGCAAAATGGAATATGGAATGGGTTTTTTTCTTCAGCATGGACTGATTTCATATGCAATGTGGCAATGTGATATGATCGGTGATATGACATTCTGAAGCTCCTCAAGCTCATCTTCATTAGATGTATTTTTAAACAGGGATGTGATATTGATATGATTTTTTTTATATTACATATTTCTGTGATACTAAGTACATAAATTTCCATACAGAAAATGGATAATGTTTCTCTTTATTCACTTATGCCTGTAACTCGCACTCTTAAAGGCATTGGGCCTCCAATCACTTACTTTCAATACCATGAATTTTTTCCTAAACCATACCTCTATTTAACACTTCCTCTTCTTGGGTAAAATAACACCTACAATATTAACATCTTACACAGTTATACATTTATATGAAAATGTATTTTTATTTAGTTTAATTCTATCAGGCTCTTAGCAAAAAATGCTATATTGCTGATGTTTTAAACATTAAATGATAATAATTACAATGATAAATGCAATAAAAATATGTGTATATTCCTGCTTGTGCAGTTTCTGGCTGCCATAAGTACCCAAACATTCACTTTGACTAAAGCTTAGTTGAGCACAAGAATGATTCAGCATAGCTGGTACCAGTGGCATGCTACTTTAGGCACTTAGTTGTCACAATACATCTATAATCTAAATGTTTATGTACAATAAACAGCCTGGTGTACCTTTGTACACTTTCCAACACAAGCTGAAAATAAGAATAGCTAGTTTATTAGTCTCTTCTATTATTCTCACAGCATCAGCCATTCATCATAGAATTACATGGTTTAGATTTAGGTACAACTCCTATACTGTAAATACATACAATTATTGTCCCTTCATGTTACACTGTATCTCAAACATTGGCAAATATATGTCTAATGAAGGAAGCAAACAACAGTTAATTGAAGCCTGCACATGAAGTACTATGCACAGGAACAGTAAGCCTGTAAATAAGCTAGTGCTTACTTGAGGTCTTTTGTTGTTGTGATCTTCGAGAGGTTTCGGGGAATAAGCTCGCAAGGCAGAGATCAAGAAAACACAACCCTGGGAACATCCCCCTAGGCATGGAAGCATTCAAGAGCTAAAGTTATGGATCTACACTATAGTCTCCACTTTCAGCTAAATGGAGGTCATGAAAGTTTGGAGTAACAAGTAACATCAGCAAAAGTCTGCTTCAGGTGCTTACCATATCAATAAATACGCTAAGTCTGTTAACCAGTGTAGGCAATATATACATAAGTATACAAAATAAGTTCAGCAGAATAAAATAGGTAATCCTTCTCAAACATGAATTCAAAACAATATACAATTAAATATGTGTAAATAGAGAATCTATTATAGATTCTTCTTAAACTTTGATGGCCATATCCTCTTCGTCAGCAACACCCACGTGGCCCTGGACCATCACTCTCACTCCTGTCAAGTCATTTGGGTCTTCAGCCAGCCCTCGGAAGGTGACCTGCTGACCAGAGCTGGCTCGGCGCTGGTGGCCTGGCTGAGTGGTAAGGATACCCTGTGGTGCTGGACCAGGGGGTGCAGGGATGTGCTGATATCCTGAGCTGGAGTGGGACCGTCGATGCTGGTAGAGACCTGCCCATGGCCGCGAGGGAATATATGATCCCGACTGAGATCTCTTGTGGCCTGGCGGATGATATTACTTTGTGAGTATCAACAAAATGGACAGTGAAGTACAGTGGTCCCTTAATATATACAGTTATTTTATATTGAGAAGTTTAAGGGGAGATGGTGGTCTTGTGGCTAGCAGTCGGGCATAACAGCTCAGAGTCCCAGGTTCGAGTCCCGATATCCAAGGGCCACTTTTCTTTGGTAATACTGCCGAGTGGCCAAATATCACCAACATACTGCCATAACACTATCCTCGACGGGGCTGCAAAGCTATATGCTCGAGGTGCTTCTGCAAGCCGCATGAGCCTCTCAATAAGAAACAAAGCGTCACTTAAAAAATTCTAATCCTACTAAATCATAGGCCGATCATCTAAGGCCTCCACTAAGCCTACTGGCACCATGGGTTAGGGATGTAGGGATCAGAGACTTCGACATGGAATAGGGCACAGTAGTCAATAGTGTGTGCTATGGAAATTAATTATCTGAGAGTAGCATGCAGCATGACAAGATGGGAGGATGAGAGCAATGAAAGCATGTATAAAACAAGTGACATGGAACCTTGTGCAAATGGAATGGTGTGGTGTAGTGGAATGGGTAAAAAAAAATATGTTGAGGTGATTTGGTCATATGGAGAGAAGGAAGAGTGATGAATTTGTAAAGAAAATATACGTGAGTGAAACTGAGTGTCCTAGGAGGAGAAGAAAGCCAGTTGTAAGATGGAAGGATAGGGTAAAGGAGTACATGCATGAAAGAGTTGCTGATAGAGGAGAAGAGATTGAACCAGCAAGGAAGGAATGTTTGGATAGGGAGAGGTGAAGGCTCTTCTGCCATGGTCATCCCCTTGGAGGACTTTCCTAGAGGGAACAAGGCATCAGAGACTATATATAGATGGATAGAACTTTGTTGTAGCCTCACCTGAGCCATGGGGCGGCATCTGAGGCCGATTGATTAGGGAGCCATTACGGCGATGGTGGTAGTGGTGGTGGGCGGCAGCAACAGTGGTGGAGGCAGTGGCGGGAGCTGAGGTAGACTGAGAGGCGGCACTCAAAGGAGCTTGTTGGGTCCCCTGAAGGCTCGGCAGCCACACGCTTTCCTCCAGATCATCTGATGGTTCGTCCTCATCCTTATCCACTGACATGAGGGAGTTAACTATGTCACCCACGGTCATGGTTCCCTCCATGTCCAGCTTGTACTTCCAGCGGATCAGGAGCCAGTCAAACACAAATATGGCAGCTGAGATGATCTTGATGGCAGTACAGATGCCCACATACCTATAGCAGAACAGTTGTATTAATACTCTTGTTGTACAATCAATGGTACATACATGTGGCAAAAAAAAAATATATATATAATAAAATAAATAAATAAAATTAATAAAAGCAATACAGACCTAAATCTAAACTGCTCAATGTCGTAAATGAGGCACCTCCCTCCTTTTTCTCCACAAGAACTCTTCCACAGGAGGCAAGTGGAGTCAATCACAGAGCCAAACATTATGGGTGCTGGGATGTAGGCAATCAGTCTGAAGATGACAAATTGTACTCCAAGAGCAAAGGACCGCTCCTCCTCATCCACTGATCTGCAAGATTTGGTCTGTTACAAAAATGGTGTACAAAGGTGGTTTTAAAGCACTTTTCCAATAAAACAGTTCAATTTATTATTGTATTAGTTCCTGTTACATACCACTCTAAGGAGACCAGCCATTAAAGAGGATAATATAATTATAACAATGGTATATGCAGCTGAGAAGAACTGCCAATAGAATATATAAACAAAACACAAGAATAAGAGTTTGCATAGTGTTAATTTTTATTTATAAACTGAGTTCCACATGTAGTGATAGGGAGACTTGCCTTAATACAATCATGAGGAGAGGCATCTGGCTTATGGCAACCACTGTGCACATGAAGAAGAGGAGGATCATAAAGGGCATGATGGTGTCACATTTGATGTAACATGGCCCAGCAGTGGCTACAGGAACCACTGTCACTTCAGAAAATTCACTTGCAGTGATCGGGGAAGATGAGGTTGAGGGAAATGGGGAAGACTGATTCCCTTCTCCGAGTATGCCTTAAAGAAAAATTTGTATCAGTCATGGTGGCCTTTAATTTTCTTTGTTGGATATCAAGTCATCTTGCATATTTGTGTAATGTAATGTACTGAAGCAATACAAGGATATAAGTGATGCTAATGAAAGTGGTTTTCTATGGAACGTTAAGCTTCAATGAAAAAAAATTTCTTAACATTCCCAACAAAATTTGTCAATAAATTTTTTTAATTAAAAATAAATGAGTGGCAATATACTATGGTAAACTTTCAAGAAAACAAAATTTACATCTTAGAAATATAATAAAGAAAATCAAGGCAAATTTTTCATCTGCTATAGTGAGCAAGAGACTTACAGGTGCAGTTTGAGAATTTTGACTTTGGGGAGTATGAGGAGCACCCAGCATGGCACGGGGAGAAATAGGTGAGGCCATTGTTGCCACACACAGGCTCCACCAGCGCTGAGGAGCAGGAGCAGCCTGTGTTGCACCATGCTGTCAGGTTCACCTTGAAGGAGCCACCACCGTCCAGCCGACCAGCACCGTTCGACATGGAGTGGGCCATTGACCTGGAAAGGAGATATGTTTGTGTCTTACAACATTTTTTTTTCTTCTATGCATTATCCTTTCCTATATAAGAGATGTGTGCTTGAAAAAGAGAGAGAGAGAGAGAGAGAGAGAGAGAGAGAGAGAGAGAGAGAGAGAGAGAGAGAGAGAGAGAGAGAGAGAGAGAGAGAGAGAGAGCGAGAGCGAGAGCGAGAGCGAGAGCGAGAGCGAGAGAGAGAGAGAGAGAGAGAGAGAGAGAGAGAGAGAGAGAGAGAGAGAGAGAGAGATATCCATCTATCTATCTACCCAGCTAATTTTCCCCTTAAAGTGTAAAAGCAATGACAAGACATATAGGGTTCTGAGAGACATACTCTTCCCTCTCCTTCTGGATTTTGTGTTTTTATATGAGAATACAGAGGAGCGGCTTCCCAGACTCCTCACTCCATCATTTTTGTTCGTCTTTTATGATCATAAGAGCATACAGAGGTAGTATTCTTGCAGCTCCCACCATATGCCTTATAGGAAAAATATTTACTTAATCATCAATCAATATAAATAAATTGAAGACTCTTCCTACTTTTTCTTATTTTTTAGGAACCATAAATTTGTAGGAAGAGTTCCCTCAAGTTCCATGTATCAGGGATGAGATGTGCCAAACAGAAAGAATTTACTTCAAATTTGTAATCTTTTTTATCCTATAAACTTTTATTACTTTTCAGACTATGTAATGAGAGCTGGCCTTCATTCTAACTTGAGTCACCAGAAATACTAGTTAATAATTATGATGCAGTATTTAGCATGAAGATGGTTACTTTGGGGACAGTGAATATATACCACACAATACTATGCTACAAAAAAAAGTATATCGTCTTACGTGTTGAAGTATGGTGAGGTGGTGCCAGCCATCTTCACATTGTCACAACCCAGCACAAAAAGGAGCCCATAAAAGCTGAGCCCAATAAGGTTGAACACCATCACCATCTGTATGGCACCTTTGGGACGTAAGCTGAAACGCTTCAGCAGATAGCCGCCAAAAAAGATACCAATGCAAGCACCAGGAATGGCTATGCCACCTGTCAAATGCAAAAGGAATCATTAATAGTGAGAAAATTATTTTCATAAATAAATGTGAAATAATTGTATCAATGCACACATGGATAAAAAAACAACCATTGTGTATATTAAAAACAGTAATGAAGAGAATAAGTAACACAAAATGTAACTTTGACAGTAACAGCATTACGCAGATGTAATACAGAAACTATTTACATTTAATATAAATGAAACTGAGTATTGTTGTAGTGAGTGAGTATAACGCTACCGGTGAAGATGGATGCCTGGACGTTGGAGACGAAGAACTGAGTCTCAAGGTACTTGGGCAGGAACACAATGAAGCCAGAGACAATCATGAGCTCCATGCAGGCTCCCAGGCAGGTCATCACATAAATGGGATTCACCAGCAGCTTCAGCATTGACAATGGAATGTCTGAAAGAAAAGAGAAAAGAAAAGTAAGACTTAGAACAAGATACAATGGACCCTTGATTTCCAAGACAAATAGGGGGATTAAGGTTGTCTGTAAGATCCAAAATTCGGATTTTCTGATGATGATAAATTTTATAACAAATAATAAAGAACATTTTTAGCAAAGTACACTTAAGTTATATGATAACCGAATAATGTATAAAAAAATATAAACATGATAAGCATGTAGAATAATGTGCCAATTGGAGTAACACAGAAGTATTTAAATGTAATGGAGAAGAGGTGTCTGAGGAGTATGTGTGGAGTAGCAAATATGGACCAAATGTGGAATGAGGTGTGAAAAACTGGTGTTACGAGAATTGGTTGGTTGAGCGAGGCAGAATGTTTTGAGGTGGTTTGGATATATTGAGAGAATGGAGGAGGATCAGTTGGTGCAGAAAATAATGGGGTCTGATGTGAGAGGTTGAGGTTGAGAGGAAGACCACAAATGGGTTGGATGGATAGTATGAACAGAGTATTGAATGAAAGAGAAAATGTCTGTGGAGCAAGAAAGGATGAATGTGGTGTACTGGACTGTAAAATATAGCAGCAGGCTCCACCACCACCATCGCTGTCTCACCTCGCACATCTTTGCCATAGACCCGCTTAGTGGAGAGTGTGGAATGACGGGAACATGTGGAGGTCTGGGATTTGGTGCGGCGGTGACCCTTATGGAACTCCTTAGTTTTTTCTTCTATCTTCATCTTCTCCTTTTCTTTCTGTAATGGAGAAATAAATATGGAGTTAATTTTTACTGAAATTGTAGTTGTATTACATATTAAACAAAATAATCTATCAATTATAAAACAAAATCTGTTTCAGAATGTTTACAAGGATGAGATAATAATAAGTGAACAGGAGCCAATGGGCCTTATGCAAACTTTATATTAGTAATAGTGGAGTTCAGTTTTATATAAATACAATTCTCTCTCACCTTCAAAGTTTTTGGAAACATGAAAAAGGGAATGGATATTAAGATGAGCAGAAGTCCACAGATCAGGAAGCCACCCCACCACATCCCAATCCAACGAGGATGTTTGTGATCTGACAAGAGAAAAAAGAAGTATTAATAAAGTTATGACCATTATTCTACTTTGAACATAATGGTTACAGACCCTTTTCATTAACTGTATTTTTCATATAAGGTATTGCAATCTTAAAAAAAAGAATTATATATATATACACTATATATATATATATATATATATATATATATATATATATATATATATATATATATATATATATATATATATATATATATACACACACACACACATATATATATATATATATATATATATATATATATATATATATATATATATATATATATATATATATATATATATATATATACATTATAAAATAAAACAGATGCTCAAGTAAAGCTAGCGATTGTTAAGTAGAAACATTTGTGTTGCCCGACTCACCTGCTTGCATTCCTGATGTGTCCACAAAAAGGGCATCCACATAGTATGAGATGAGGTATGCTCCCAGCAGGAAGCCCAGCACAGGTCCAAAGGCAACCATGGTGTAAATAATACCTGTGAAAAACAAGCACATGTAGCTAGCAACAACTATACTTTGATGGAACAGTTATAAATGCAACTGTCAACTAAAGGTTTTAATTTTAGAAAATAAAAGTCCATGATTCCAATTTGATCCATGATGCCAAATTTATCCATATAATGGAAAATGAATGGGTGAAACATGATAAATAATTAGGAGTGGAAAGATGAGTGCTGGTAGGTAAAGTAATAACGACATTGGATCAAATTCTGAAGGCCTAAAAAGTAAGGAAATAACAAAAAGTTATGCATAACTACACAACCTGTGGGGTTGCCGTCTATTGATTAAGGTTAACCTAAGGAAGCACATAACTTGGTTTTCAATACGATATTGATGATAACTGTATATGGATTGAAGTACAATGAAAAACAAACTGATGAAATTTTATTTGAAATATAAAATTTCATAAATATTCGGGAAGGTTCCATATATGTTTGCATGTGTCGGTCTTGTTCACCTCATAGTGACTTGCCAAGCTGCAAGGTGTCTAGCAGCCTCCCTGCACAACCCTTTGAGTCCTGGATTACTTAATTTATTGAATATGTTATCGTAAACTGATGAATTCATTAAACACTGAAAATCGAGTGCCACATCAATAATCATTATTATTACAGTCAACATCAACCAAACTCTATTTGAACCATGGTAATCATTATGGTCTGGCTGGTAAGGAGTCCTGTACATTGAGTGTCTTGTCAAGGGTTCGATCCCTGGCTGCAGGCATCTTTAGGTCAATTTCTCAGTGTTCCAAAAAATCCAAGGTATAATATTATCATTAACCTCATACTACATATTAGAGTATAGAGTATAGAATCTGGGTGAAAAACCAACAACTTACATTTTATGTCATAGCTTACAAAGTTTGCATTCAATAATCTGCCTACAAGTAAATAAGACAAAATTAAGAACCTCACCTATGTACATAGAGGAGCTCTCTCTCTTCACATGGTCATCAATGTAGGTGGTGCCCAGGGTGAAAAGTGGGGAACCACCAGCACCAAGCAGCAGCTGAGCCAACATGAAGAACATGACAGGCATCACATTGCTACGGGAACCCTTAATGCAGTTGTCTGGCTTCCCATACTGGATACTGTTGTGTGAGCCAAGTGGAACACCCTTCGAGAGGTCTGAGGTGAACAGAGTTGGTAGTTGTAATGAATATTTGGATTAGCTGGAGAACAATGGCTGTCATACATGAAACAAAGATGCAATCATGACTTTTTCTCTGTACTACTGGTTTATATATTTTATCTTATGGTTGTTTCATATCTTCAAGGAAAAATGATGAGAAAGGTAAAAGTTAGTATTGTAGACTATAGGAGTTTGAAAAAAAAAGAGTATTCCACTGTAATTCAACAAATTCTGCGCTTAATTTGTACCGTCAAAAAGTGTGTGTGAGACTTGATTATACAAAAGTTGAGTAATTCATCCTATGGCAAAAATAAGAAAAAGTAATTGGTTCTTAGCTCATCCAAAAACTCGCTTATACATACCTATTTGATACCTTACAAGATACATTTTCTTCCTTCAAAGTACCAAAGAAAAACCTTAATGTCTTTTTTCTCTCATCAGAAGGGTACTGGCCAAGGGGAAACAAAAAAACAAAAAAAAAACACTTGTAGCCAGACCCTGTACAGAGGACACTAGGAGAAATAGAGGCAGGGGGTGGAGGTCCAATTTAGAATGAAAGATGTCTTGACACTCCTCTTGTGAAAGACTTCAAGTTATAGACAGATGGAAAAACAGACAAAGGAAGAGAGTTCAAGAGTTTACAAGTGTAAGGGACGAAAGAATGAAGATACTGGTTAACTCTTTCATTAACACGCTATGTTATGTCAATACCTCCTTGTTACAAGAAGTTTTAATATCAGAACACTTTATCAAACTAATAATACCAATATGGTGAAAGTGCATTTACCTATTCAGCCATAAGTTTAATAATACACACTTGGTTGATATCTCCCTTAGAGGAAGGTAGCTGAAACTAGGCATCTACCTAGGTTTTTACGCCTTGTCTCTATTTTAATCTCGTATAAAATGAGAGGTACTTGTACAAGCAATGAATTTATGCCGAATTACAAATGATTGAATTATAATTTGAAAGCTTCTCCTACATCAACCTCCCCTCCCCTTATCCACTACTCACCAGGTAAAGTTCCAAAGCCATACTCAGTAAGCCGCTCTGAGGTGTCATCACGCACCCGAGCATTACGGCAAATGTTGGTGCTGGAGTCAGTGTTATTGATTGTCTCCAGCTCAATGGACCAGCGGTCAGAGATGAGCTGTGGCATCACAAACAGCATGGAGCCAATACCCATCACACAGCACCCTAAATTAAGAAAACAGAACTTGTTAGACAAACATTCCAGATATTCCTATAACACTTCCTCCTTCCCAAGAGAAAGTAGCTTTCTTTTTAATGTTATTATAATAAAAACAACGAAAGCATGTATGAAGGATGCTCAAGGTCTTAGGAATGCATCATATTTTACCTAGTATAGTTTTTAGTACTCCTTAAAAAATAAATCACCACACAATCAATTTTCTGAGTCTGAGGATATCATCAAACATATGCAGTTGGTAATGAGAAGCCCACAAGTTTAGTTGATAACATTAAACACAGCCACCTAAGGTATTTCTAAGTAAACATAGTACAAGCCACCAGCTACTATCACTCACCTACTCCTATCCACACAGGTATCCGCCTTTTGGAACCAAGGTAGGAGACAAAGATCACGGTGATGACATTGCCAATTTCGTACATGGATGAGATGACACCAGTAAGGGAGGAGGGGATCTCATAGCGCTTTTCAATGGTGGTGATGACGGAGTTGAGGTAACCCGATGCGAGCGCCTGTTGCACCGTCACCAGCACCGACAGGAGAAACACGAAGATCTGTGGTGGGAAAAGAGATTGTTTAGGGTGATTTCATGAGATTTTGCCATTCTTCACAATAATATGAATGACTAAAGTAAGAATAAGAAGGTAGTCACTTGATTCTGAGCGATGGCCATGTAACAGTATGCCCAGTTAGTGTTCTTGGGCGGTAGGTTAGGTGGTACACCAGACATTGGTATTGAAATCATCTAATCATCACATTATTATAAGGCTACACCTAATGAAGATACTTGAAGATAAATAAATATTGTATAAAGTCACTATTTTTGCTTCAATTCATTGTAACTCCCTTAATGTATGCTTATGATATGCAGCAATGTATAATTAACACGATGGTAAGTTCAGTTTTTCTGAATAACATCTGGTAGCTTGATAATATCGGGTAAGAGTACAATATTTCAATGCACTCGAAACCTGAAAATCGACCTACTCTTGTGACGTTATCAACTCGAGACCCATGTCACACTTCTTGTTACCCTAAAACCCTTGTCACCTTTCTCCCTATTGTGTTTCTTGGCGTACCTCCAAGTTCATTTGTAAGCTTCCTTTACTGCACACATTCAATCTCTTACATCACCCTATACAGCCTTTTCAACTTTTGTATTCCCCCTCTTTTATGAACAGTTAGCAAACTTTTAACAAGATGCTTCTCTGGGTCACTGATTGTCTGCCTGTCTGTCTAGCTGTGTCTCTATTAGTTTATCTGTAGGAATAGGTCAATCCATCTGATGTTCTGTATACTCTCTCTCTCTCTCTCTCTCTCTCTCTCATCTCTCCTTCTCTCTCTCTCTCTCTCTCTCTCTCTCTCTCTCTC
>JAXIVD010001033.1:59432-64432 GCA_036785275.1 Cancer borealis
ACATATACACATACACATACACACATACGTACACACTCACTTGGGTATGGTGGGGGGTCGGGTGGGCATTGATGTGCGTTTGCTGTCCATCACACACGCACACACGTACACACGCCACACGCGCCCTAATGCCTCCAGTACAAAAATCTACCCGAGGTGACTGTTCACACACACTAACTAGGTCACCGCCATGACCCACCGCTGGTCCTCCTGCTGGGGGGTGAGGGGGTGAGGGGGGCGCGTTCCCTCACACCTTGGGGAGGGGGGAGGGGGTTTGGAATGGGGGGGGAGGGGGAAGCTGCCAGCCCCCCCAGCAAGCCACACCAGCCTAGCGTCCAACACACAGCCACCTCCTCCACTTTGGCTTACAAATACATCCTGAATACATCATATATATATACATATACATTTACATATATACATATATACCTATATGTATATATTGACATATATACATACATATAGCGAGGGAGAGGTCTTGGGATGGGGGAAGGGTGTGGGTGTGGGGGTGTTGGGGTTGGGGAAGGGGTGTGGGTGAGGGTGTGGTGGGGGGGGTAGGCCTAGGATGGGGGGAAGTGTTCGTTCCATCGCGCTTCAAAGAATGATCGCAGGTTGTGTCCGGCCTTCCCCACAGGTGAGTCGTCCTCGTTGAAGGTCTCACAGTTGTTGAACATGAGTCTCAGGTCCTCACAGTACTCATCACGACCCTTGTACCTGTGTGGTGGTGGTGGTGGTGGTGGTGGTGGTGGTGGTGGTGGTGGTGGTGGTGGTGGTGGTGGTGGTGGAGGAAGAAAAAAATTAGTCATATACATACAAAAAACCGAACATGGTTTTGTAGATATATATTTTTTTATGTATTGCATCATTCCACACAAATACACACATATACATACTCACAAACACACCCCCACACACACATACATACACACACACACCCCACGTACACTCACCCACCCATACACACACACACACTATTCCTTTCACTTCTGACACTACTTTTTCCACACACACACACACACACACACACATCACACACACACACACACACACACACACACGTACACACACTCACAGGCAGTCCTCAAGTTTCTTCTTAATAACAGAGAGGTCCATTGGTTTGCGTATGATCTTCTTGTATGTCGGGAATTGTCTTGTGTTGACGGGCAGCAGGAAGGGCCAAGCGTCCTCATGCAACTCCAGCTCAGTGGTGATGCTCTTACACGCTAGCAAGTCCTTCTGGTCCTTCTGTGGGGGGAGAGGGAAGGGGAGTCAGAGAGAGAGGAGAGAAGAGAGAGAGAGAGTCCTTCTGATTCTTCTATGGGGGGGAAGGGAAGGGGAGTTAGAGAGAGACAAGAGAAGAGAAGAGAGAGATAAACATAGATAAATAGAAACAAAATAAAACCCAACAGAATAAAAAAAAATGCAAAGGTCACATTAGGAGGTCAAACCGGGTCACCTTTTTAATAGCTCGGTCCTTCTTGGAGGGGGACACGGCTCCCTGGGGATCCTCTAGGGTGTCCGGGGTGGAGTCGGGGGGCGGGGGGGCGGCGGAGGTGTTGTTACTCTCACTGACCTTCTTGGCGCGACCTCTGCGACCTCTAGGACTCTTACTGGTGCAGGCCGGACACACCCACTTATTCCTTGGCACCTGTGGGGAAGGGTGTGTTAGGAGGGGACTCTAAGGGGACTCTAGGGGACACCTGAGGGGGAATTATAATATATGTCATTCTATGGGGACTGAGGGGATCTGGGGTATTCTAGGGGCACTGAAGGGGACTGAGGGGACCTGGGACACTCTAGGGGGACTGAGGGGAATTATGGGGACACCTGGGGTACTCTAGGGGGAATGAGAGGACCTGGTGTATTCTATGGGCAGTGAGGGGGACTGAGGGGAGCTGGTGTATTCTATGGGGAGTGATGGTGGTCGGGGGGGTACGGGGGGACTTTACTGACCTTGGCTAGGTTGGGTGTGATGCAGGTGGTGTGGTATGCGCGGGGACACACGGAACAGTGGATCAGCGTGCGCCCCTCCGTGCCGCCACACACCAGGCAGTGACGCTGGGCTGTGTCGCTAAACTTGTTGACGCATTCGTAGCAGTACCTGAAGGAGGGGGTGAAGGGGAGGGTGTAAGGATGACACACACACATACACATACACACACACACACACACACATACACACACACACACACACACACACATACATACACACACATACACTTGCAACACTAATTTAACCTCATTTTATTATTACTCTTTCATCTTTAGGGAAACGGTAATTACTAGCAAGCTTTTTTTTTTTAATTAATAAAAATTTTTACTGACCTTGGCCGGTTCTATAATAGCAAGAAAAAAAAAAAATATATATATATAGCTAGTTTTAGTTTTTTTTATGTTTTTTCCAATCCTGTAATGTATTTCAACTACCATGATAATCACCTGTGTGGCACCTTATCAAATTAATCTTTAAAGTACAAGTTAACCATCACTAATCCGGCAACCACGGGATAAGGCCTTAGGGTTGCCAGTTTTTCTCATTTCCGGATAATTGATGTTTTCGTCCCTACCACTTACCAGTCACCCTCGGGAATGTTGTTCATGGGCGGCTTGAAGCAGTGTGTGTGGTAGCCCTTGTCACAGCCATCACACAGCAGCAGCTTCTCCTCGTGATCCCCGCTGTGGCAGAACTGGCAGTACTGTGGAGGAAGGACGTGCTGTGATGGCTGACTCAACGGCTGAAACACTCTTGGGATGACTGATTTACTGACTGACTGGCTGATCAAATGTCTGACTGACTGAATGACTGGCTGACCAAATGACTGACTGACTGACTGACTAAATGACTGAATGAATGACTGACTGACTGACTGAATTAATGAAATGATAATTGATTGAGTGAGTCAGTGAGTGAGTGAGTAAATGACTGACTGACTAACTGACTTAAAAAAAAAAAAAATCTCAATCAACCAACACAACACAATCTCAATACTTTAATGGAAACCAAACATACAAACACACACACACACACACACACACACACACTCCTCCTCCCCTCCACACACATATACACCCACACACTCACCGCCTTCATGATGCTTTTGTCCCACGCCACGGCAGTCTCCAACATATAGGTGCACATGGCCAGCTGTGCCGCCGTCTCCGTTCTGTCAACAGCCTCGCGCCACACCAGCAGACCCTTCGGCATCTCCTTCGTGTCCGGCGCCGCGTCACTCTTGGGGTTCATCAGCACTCCTGGAGGGGGAGGAAGGGGAGGTGAGGTGGGGGTGGAGAGGTGAGGTGGGGAGGTGAGGTAAGGTCGGGAACATACATATACACACACACACACTTACCTAGAGGTGGTTTGAGGTATCGTCGTTCTATTCCTTCCTCCAACGCCTGCAGTCTGTCCCGCCCGACGTGGATGGGGTTGAGGCGGGTGTCATCCTCATCCACCTCCTCAATGCAAGACGCTCGGAATTCACCCACCTGCCGCTCACCATTGTCACTCAACCGCCAGCTCTAGGGGTGGATGAAGGGGTGTTAGGAAGGGTGTTAGGAAGGGGTGCTAAATAGGGTGTTGATTAGAAATATTACAGTTTTTTTAATGTTATATCTATAGGGTTTAGTTGATGTTCTTTTGTTTCTTTCTACTAGTGATGATTGGTTGTGTGGGGTGACAACTTGTGTGGTTCTAAGGAGCTGTGGTGGTGTGGTTCTAAGATGATGTTTTATTAGTATTTACTGTCTTCCTGTGTCTGTCCTGTGGGATGGATTGATTTTTATACATTCAACTTATATATGGTTCTAAGAAATATTTCTTTAACTACACACGCACACACACACACACAGTTTCCTCACCTTACTCTGCATGGACGCATTAGTAATCTTCTCCTCCATGGCGTACACAGACTCCAGAACGGCAAAATCCACCTTGAGAGCCACGTCCGGCAGCCAGTGTTGAGGCTCATCAGCTACAGGTGTTCCGTACTCATCAAACACCACCTTAGCCGTCTCCTCGGGGTCTGTGTCCAAGTTGGTGGCCTCCGTGTCAATCTGTGGCGAGGGTGTGGTGGTGGTGGGGTTAGAGGTGGTGGGGTGTGGTGGTGGGGTGGAAGGGTGTGGTGGTGGGGTGGTGATTGGGGGTAGAGCAAGGTGTGGTGTGGTGTGGTGGGATAAGACAGTGTGTGGTGGTGGGGTGGAAGAGTATGGTGGTGGGGTGGTGA
The DNA here is from genome assembly GCA_036785275.1 of Cancer borealis. Lineage (NCBI taxonomy): Eukaryota > Metazoa > Arthropoda > Malacostraca > Decapoda > Cancridae > Cancer > Cancer borealis. The sequence goes on from JAXIVD010001033.1 coordinate 63,656, forward strand.
TTGGGGGTAGAGCAAGGTGTGGTGTGGTGTGGTGTGGTGGGATAAGACAGTGTGTGGTGGTGTGGTGGAGCAAGGTATAGTACATGGTGTGGTAGATAGTGGTTAAATAATCACCCTGAACTAGGTAACTGTACACCCTATAGTCCTGCTAGGGTGAAGGAGGGAGTGCTGGTCCTCTCACCCAGCAGCAGCAGTGATCCAGCACTGAACCTACAACCTTTAGGCCATCAGGCGACCACAGCACCACTGAACCACTCCACAAGGGCAGAGTGGCAGGGATGAAGCAAGGGACATAGTGTGACAGGGAAGAGCAGGGTGAATGTGGCAGGGAAGGGTAGGGTGGGTGTGGCAGGGTTAAGGTGAGGACTAAAAAGACACATTTGGCCTCACTTTGACGGTTGTGTTGCATTTGTAAACTTAATTTAAGAGGAACATAATTTTATTCCTCCTTCAAGAATTTCCGTAAACTTACCAATTGTTACTTATGCCAATTAAAAAATAACAATACAAATAGGTAAACAAATAATAATAATAATAATAATAATAATAATAATAATAATAATAATAATAATAATGATAAATAAAGCCAAATACAATAAAGAACAGCTTACGTAATTTATTTTGTTCTTAATCTTCTGTTGTTGTCAATGATTCAAGTATTATTAATCTCCACCTCAGTGCTGGTGTGGCCAAGGAACAGCACACAGCAGAACACAGAACAGCAGAACTAAAGATGATGATAGGATGGGATAGGACACCCCCTTGACCTTTGACCCT
>JAXIVD010001033.1:76932-104970 GCA_036785275.1 Cancer borealis
AAGTTAGGTTGTAAAGAGCAGCTCCACTCACTGACTGACTGACTGATTGTGTGACTTGACTGACTGACTGATTGTGTGACTGACTGACTGACTGTTTGTGTGACTGACTGACTGACTGTGTGACTGACTGACTGACTGTGTGACTGACTGACTGACTGTTTGTGTGACTGACTGACTGACTGAGAAAGGAAAGGAAAGGAAAGGAAGAATACCAACACTGACTGCCTGACTTACTTGTTCCTTCAGTATTTTCTGTTTCTGCTTCTCTTGTTCCCTTTCCTGTGTGGGAAAAATACATCATTAGTAAAACACATACACACACACATTCATACATACACACAGACATTCACACACACACACACACACACACACACACACACACACACACACATACACACCTGTGCTTTCCTGAGTTGCTCGTAAAGTCTTTGTCTGTTCTCCTCTTCCCTTTGTCTCCTCAGCTCCTGTAGGGATGACAAACAGTCAACACACAAACAAACAAACACACAAACAACACAAACAATGGTGATGATACAATACAATACAATACAAACAGACAAACAAACAGAGCGAAGGTCAACCCACCTCCTTCTCCCTTCTAAGGTCATCTTGCTTCCTCATCCTCTCCTGCTCCTTCTGCAACCTGCGGAGGGAGACCAAGTGTGACCAAGTGTGATGAAGTGTGACCAAGTGTGGCCAAGTGTGACCAAGTGTGATGAAGTGTGACCAAGTGTGGCCAAGTATGACCAAGTGTGATGAAGTGTGACCAAGTGTGAAAAAACAAGGATAATAGAAATAAATATAGACATAACACACACAAAAAAAAAAAAAAAATAGAATAAAAAAATACAAGTTTGCCTCCAATCCGCACCAGGTCACTAGGACAAGGTGGGGTCAGGTCACTAAAGGTCATGAATGAGGCATCACACTCACCTTTGTTGGTGTTGTTCCTCCAGCTGACTCATGAGGTCCTTCCTGGCCTTCTCCGCCTCCTCCTCAGCCTCCAGGCGACGCAGGATTGCCTCCGCCTCGATCTCCAAGGCATCCCTCCCATCCCTGGCGTGACCACAAGGTGAGGAAACACAACACAAGGAGGAGGGATGATGAGGAGGAAATGTGAATGAAGAGAGGAATAGATGAGGAAACAGGACATAATGAGGATACAGTGAGGAGAGATGATGAGGACACAGGAGACAGTGACGAGAGATGAAGCGAGTAAATGAAGAATGAGGAATAGAGAAGATGAGGAAATATGAAACAGGAGACGGTGAATGAAGTGAGGATTATAAATTCTACGGTACTTATAAAATATTCCTTTGTTGTGTTAATTCTACAGTATACTTTAAAACATTTATAAACCGTGTTAATTCTACAATACATATCAAAACACTTATAGTACACCGTGTCAATCATAACTCTACAGCTGTGTGAGTAAGGGTTTATGAAAGGACTTACTCGTGTTTGCGCTGTGCCTTGTATCCCTTCTGCTCCCGTATTTGTTTAATCTTGTCCCGTATGTCTCCCTCGGTGTGGCGGACTTGTGAACCCGTCTCAATGTACTCACCAATCGGAATCTTACTCGAGAAACTGAAGTTGTCCCGAGTTACTTCTGTGATGATGTTCTTCTCCAGGTACTGTTGAGGGGGGGGAAGGTGATGAGTGGTGGTGGTGATGAGTGATGAGTGGTGGTGATGACTGTCTTTATGGTGATGGTAATAGTGTAGTGGTGATAGTGATGATTGTGATCCCATACAGCTTTCTCGTTTTCTTCTTCTCCTCACTTTCCCTGATCTTTCACCTTCATTCCTCTTCCTCCTCCTCCACTTTTCCTTAAACTCTTTACAATCTTTCCTCCTCCTCTTCTCCTTAAATCTTTTCTCCTCCTTCTCCTTCCCCTTCCTCCTTCTAATCTAACCTTCTCTCCTCCTCCTTCAACTTTCTCTCCACCTACACCTACACCTCCTCCTCCTTAAACCTTCTATCCTCTTCCTTCAACCTTCTATCCTCTTCCTTCAACCTTCTATCCTCTTCCTTCAACCTTCTATCCTCCTCCTCCTCCTTCAACTTTCTTTCCTCCTCCTCCTCCTCCCCCCCCCCACACTCACCCTCATGATGTCTGGGTACTGTCTGAAGGGCTTGCCGCAGGGTGCATAGTACACCACCTCCCCGCGCACACCTGACTGGGTGATGGTGCGCATGGTGGTCTCCCGACGCCACCCGTACATCAGAGGCACCCGGAGCGACACCTCATCCGTGATCATCTTCCTCTTCTTCACCGGGGGAGCTGTAGGGTGACGGGTGATGAGTGAATGGGTGAAAGAGTGCAAGGGTGATGGGTGATGGGTGACAAGTGAAAGGATGATGTTATGTGTTGTGTTTGATGAGAGACAGACACACACACACACACAGATATACACATATACATACATACACACACACTAGTCATTTAATAAAACACACAAATGCACATACTTTCTATACCAAAGCACATATAGATACATTCACATACATATACACACATGACTCTCTCTCTCTCTCTCTCCTAACACACATTTATGCACACACACACACACACACACACAAGCTCTCTCCCTGCAAACACACATTTATGCACACACACACACACAAGTTCTCTCTCTCTCCCTCTCTCCCTGCAAATACACACACTCCCTATTCCCACAACACACATGAATGTCTCTTTCTCTCTAAACATACATACACACACACACAATATTTAATTCCCAAACATACACACACACACAATATTTAATTCCCAAACATACACACACACAATATTTAATTCCCAAACATACACACACACAATATTTAATTCCCCAACACACACACACACACACAATATTTAATTCCCAAACACACACACACACGCACAATATTTAATTCCCAAACACACACACACACACAATATTTAATTCCCAAACACACACACACACACAATATTTAATTCCCAAACACACACACACACAATATTTAATTCCCAAACACACACACACACACACAATATTTAATTCTTAAACACACACACACAATATTTAATTCCCAAACACACACACACACACACACAATATTTAATCCCCAAACACACACACACACAATATTTAATTCCCAAACACATACACACACACACAATATTTAATTCCCAAACACACACACACAATATTTAATTCCCAAACACACACACACAATATTTAATTCCCAAACACACACACACAATATTTAATTCCCAAACACACACACACACACACAATATTTAATCGCCAAACACACACACACACACACACAATATTTAATTCCCAAACACATACACACACACACAATATTTAATTCCCAAACACACACACACACACAATATTTGATTCCCAAACACACACACATACACACACACAATATTTAATTCCCAAACACACACACACACACAATAATTAATTCCCAAACACACACACACACAATATTTAATTCCCAAACACACACACACACACACACACTCACAATCACTGTAGGCGGAGGCAGAGTCCGGAGTATCCCGCTTGAGCCAGGGTGACGGCAGGTGGTGGAGTGCATCTTCATCCGCTGAGGAGAGGGAAGTGGACTCATCGCTATCAGAGTCCGAGAGTTCAGAGTCCTCCGGCGGTCCTGGTGTTGCCGCAGCCTTGATGGTGGTGATGAGCCGGCCGTCCACGCTGCTTGAGGTGATCATGTGTCGCTTCTTGATGGGTTTCTCACCTCCGTTCTGGTGTGGGTAGCCTTGCGTCACCTCTAGGATGTCCACCTGTGGGGCGCCGAGAGATGGTGGTGGTGGTGGTGTTATGTGTGCGTGTGTGTGTGTGTTTAAGTTTTTTTTTTTTGGGGGGGGGTTATATTTGTGTTTAATGTTGGTTAATAGTGGTGGTCGTGATGGTGTCGTGCGTGTGTGTGTGTGTGTCAGATGGTGGTGGTGGTGGTGGTGGTAGTTCCTTCTACTCACTTCACCCTACTACTTCAATCTACTTCAATCCTCCTTACTACTTAAGTCCAATGATAAGAAGGAAAAAAGTAAAGACAAAGAGGCGGAGGAGGAGGATAAGAATAACTTAACACAATGGAAAATTAATTTGTTCATTCCTCTAACCTTGATCTTTCACCTTTGATCTTGACCTCTGATCTTATTTAATCTTTTTTGTTTTGTGGTGCCTTTGTTAATCCTTTTTAATCCTTTGTGTCACCACTTACAATGTGTTTAAGTGTTCAGTGTTAAAAGTGTACTTCTAACATCTTCCATCTTGTCGTCATTACAGTAACAAAATCAAGAATGAAAATAGTATGTGTACAATCTATCTTTCTTAGTTTTTTTTTAATCTATTTTTTAAATTTATTATCATCATCATAAGGTTTTTAATATGTATTGTAACCTATTTAAGTGTGTATGTGTGTGTGTGTGTATTTACCTAATTGTAATTTACAGGGTTCGAGCAAGGCTCATTATGTCCTGTCTCCATAACTATATTTATCCAATTTTTCCTTAAATGTATGCACACTGGTTGCTGTGACAACTTCTTCACTCAAGCCATTCCACCTATCCACTGTTCTATGAGAAAAACTGTACTTCCTGATATCCCTCAAACATTGACTCTTCACAATCTTCTTAGAATGTCCTCTCGTTCTTCTGTCCACACCTCCAGTTACCCTCACCAAATCCTGTCTGTCAATCTTCTCTATGTGATTTACCATTTTGTACATTGTAATCATATCTCCTCTTTCTCTTCTCTCCTGCAATGTTGGCAAACTCATTTCTCTCAATCTCTCTTCATAGGTTAGATCTTTCAATTCTGGCACCATCTTTGTAGCTGTTCTCTGAATCTTTTCCAACTTCCTTATATCTTTCTTCATATGTGGTGACCACACCACCGCTGCATATTCCAACTTGGGCCGTATCATGGTGGTTATAATTTTCTTCATCATATTTGTATCTAAAATAGTGAAACGCCACCCTAATATTTGTTAGCAACCCATACGTTGAGCCAAATATCCCATTTATATGCCTTTCCGGGGACAGGGTGTCTTGAATAATCACTCCCAGATCCTTTTCTTCTTTACTTTTTGTTATTAAATTGTCCCCCAATTTGTAATCCCATGTGGGTCTTCTTTTACTCTTCCCCATCTCCAACACATGACACTTTTTAGCATTGAATTCCAATTTCCACCTCAGGCTCCATTCATAAATCTTATCCACATCTGTCTGCAACTCCTTACAATCTTCCTTACTCTTTACTACCCTCATCAGCTTTGCATCATCTGCAAACAGGTTACATAGCTACTCAAGCCTTCCTGCATATCATTCACATATATTTGGAACATGATGGGTGCCAGCACTGATCCCTGTGGTACTCCGCTTGTTACTACACTCCACTCTGAATTTGTGTCTCTAATCACAGTTCTCATTTCTCTATCCTTTAAAAATGTGTGTGTGTGTGTGTGTGTGTGTGTGTATTCACTTCACAGTCCGCTGCTGGCCTCTCTCGTGTGTGTGTGTCATGTTCTCACCTTCCACATGTGGTGTTTGTTTTGCAATTATCTTCTACCTTGAATTCAGGGTTGAGGTGGTGTGTGTGTGTGTGTGTGTGTGTGTGTGTGTGTGTGTGTGTGTGTGTGTGTGTGTGTGTGTGTGTGTGTGTGTGTGTGTGTGTGTGTGTGAGTCGAGGTGATCACAGGCCAGTCCTTACATGTGACTCCAAACACTCGCTTGTCTCCCTCCTGCGTTACCTTCCTGGTGCAGTCCTCTTGTGGGTTAGCTTGGCATCTCCTCCCTTGGTCTCACATCACACCCAACAGTAGATAGTATCCCCCCCCCTCACTGGGCTGGACACGAGGAGGGCTGTGCTGGGTGAGCAGGCCAGCACAGCCCCCCTCGCCCCGCCTCAGTGAGCACACCGCCGCTTGCCACCCTCATCTGGGCCTGGCAGCACCAACACACACTCAGGCCTTAGTTACAATGACACTACTGATCCAGGGAAGGTGTGACTTAGTATTACTGTGTGTCTATGTGTGTGTGTGTTCATAAGTGTGTGTGTGTGTGTGTGTGTGTGTGTGTGTGTGTGTGTGCAGAGGGTCATGCTGCTGCCATGGTTGGGTATAAAGTGTACCACCAAGTGCCAGTACCTTGGAGCCAACACACTGTGCAAGCCTTGTCATTATGCATTGTAGTTTGGGTCATAAACATGCAAAAAAATTTATTCCTCAATCACAGGCCTTTTGTGTCTCAAGTGATTGTTAAGGACGGTGGTGACCGCCAAGATGCAACTTGAATCTTGATTAATATGAAGTTACGTTTGAGGATTATTTGCTCAATATTATGCTTGTTTATAACCGTTATTAAATTTATCCCAAAAAGTTTCATCAGTGTTCAATGGATGTATCGTTTCCCTGAGGCCTGGACCATTATTTCAAGTGAAAATTTTGAGAAAACCTTTGTGGCTACTTGAAAGTGAGGCAAATCAAAAAAACTTATGAGTGGCAAAAACCCATGTTTAGCTACATGCACAGGATACAATTTCAGCATTTGCAGTAATGTGTTGAAGCAGATACATAATGACAGTGTGCGGCCCTCCAGGTGAGGGCCTCAGGACAGGTGCTACAGTCTATACACAACACGACATCATGACGGGGACGCCAGAAGGCCTAGGGGGGTGCCGGGCCCGCCCCCCCGAGCCTCCCGGCCGCTCGACTAACCGTCCCAAACTGCGTATAAGAATAGTTGGAATGTGTCAATATCTATAACTTCAGGAACTTGCATTATGTACACTGATGGTTTACAGAGTGGTGCTCAGTGTTCTGAAGGCTGCTGGTGGTGGTGATGGTGGTGATGGTGGTGGTGGTGGTGGTGGTGCCACACTTCCCTGGAGGCAACACACTGGCCTGCGCCACACGGCACACTGTTCTGCACACCCTACACACGCTCTGCCTTCATCATCACTCATACAACTGCTTGTCAACCCACACTCTAACACTACTGTTTACCTCTATTATTGCTACCGCTGAGATCAGGTCAGGTCAGGGCCACCTTGCCTTGCCTTGCCTTGCTCAGCACCACTAACACTCTGGTCAGCCTCGCCTTACTACACCTGCACCACACACTCAGCAACTCAGCAGGGAGACAGTACCACCTAACACTAACACTCCACCAGGGACTCTGTGTCACATCTTGACCTCTATATCTCTCTGTCTCTCTCTGTCTGTCCACCTTAAAGTGAGTCTCTATACCAACACTATCCTTAACAGAGTGTTCCAGCTGCCACCCTGCCACAACACCCTGCCACACCCTGCCACAACACCCACACAGGTTGTCATTAAGACTTTAGGTTCACAATGGTTAGGGTGACGAGGCCTTGACACTTGAGGCTGACAGCAGCACTTCAGGAGAGCCATCTTGTGGTAGTGCCAGTAGTAGTAGTAGTAGTAGTGGTAGAAGTAGTAGTAGTGGTGGTGATGGTGGTAGTAGTAGTTGTGGTGGTGGAGGTGGTGGTGGTGGTGGAGGTGGCAGCTGGAACCATCTCGTTACACACTGGTGAGGAGGGGAGAGGGAGGGAGGGGCTGGGAATGTGGGAGAGGAGAGGAGGAGGAGGAGGAAGAGGAGGGGGAGGATACAGGACACACACGGGTAGGGTAGCATGAGGGGAAGGGAAGGAGGGGAAGGGAAGGAGGGGAAGGAAGGAGGGGAAGGAAGGAGGGGAAGGAAGGAGGGGGTGGGAGTTAGTGTGGTTGTAAGCTTACTGAATTATCCATCTGATCAAACTCCTGATCTGGGGTTGTCTCTGAGGTGGAGGTGGTGGGGTGGATGGTGACGCTGGGCTTGGTGGGGGTGGAGGTGATGGCCGCCTCTGGGGTGACGGAGGTAATGCTCACGGAGGAGGAGAGGGAGAGGGAGGGGGGGAGGGTCACGGGCAGGGGAACACTGGTGGGGGTGGGCTGTTGGGGGGGAGGAGAGGCTGTGACAGAGGCTGGGGTGGAGGGTGGAGAGGCAGGTTGTGGTGGAGGGATAGTGGTAGAGATGGCTGTGGTGGGGGTAGGGGTGGAGGATGGGGGCGGGGAGGGTGGGGCAGTGATGGAGGAGGGTGTGGTGGTGGTGGTGGAGGAGGAGACAGTGGTGGTGGTGGTGGTGGCTGTGGTGGTGGTGAGCTCACTAGGGGCCAAGGGGGAGGGGGGAGCGGAGGAGGAGGAGGAGGACGACACCACAGTGGAGATGGAGAGGGAAGGTACAGGAGGGGTGGGGATAGGGGTGGGGGGAGCAGGGGACCCAACAGAGGAGGGGTAGGAGGAGGAGGAGGCAGAGGACAGACCCAGAGGGAGGCCAGGGAGGAGGGTGGGGGGGAGGGACTGAGAGGCGGGGGAGGGTGAGGGAGAAGAGTTAAATATTGGAGACGTGGTGATGGAGAGGGTGTCCCCGGGGCGCGAGGAGGAGGTCATCCCGTGTAGAGGGGGGGAGGTAGAGGCGGAGGTGACGACAATGGAGGTAGTGGGGGGCAGAGGTAGTGTTGAAGGCTTGATGCCCGCTGCCCGGCACTGTTCCAGCAGGGAGGCCACTGTGTTCTTCTTGGGCTTGGAGGTGCCACGCCCAAGGTGCCGGGAACGGTCCTGCACATCCTCCATCTGTAACTGTGACTAGATGTAACGGTGGCTCTTGTACTGGGTGTGGGTGTGTGTGTGTGTGTGTGTGTGTGTGTGTGTGTGTGTGTGTGTGTGTGTGTGTGTGTGTGTGTGTGTGCTGATCTAGTTCTAATATACAGTCATGAAGGTATTGTCTCTATATCTATATTGATCATTATTTCCATTAATTGATGCACATGTTTTATTTATTCTAATTAATTCTTCCTTTAAACAATTCCCACAAACATTACATTCCCATTCCAGAACAATTATGTGACCTAACCTGACCTAACACCACAACACACAGAACCTGACTCTTACTACACCACAACACCACACAGGAGGGAGGCAGGGGAGGAGGGCACCACACACCCGCCCAATACTCACTCTTTTCTTCTTCTCGTCACACTTGCCGTCCGCACCCAACAGCTGCCTCTGAAGGGCCTCCTGCATCTGTGGAGGGAAGCATGTGTTAGGGTGACACCTCTTACACACACACACACACACACACACACACACACACACACACACACACACACACACACCATTATCTGAACCACTCAAGTCCTATAATATCAAGATGGTATATTTTAACCCTTAAAAAAAAACACACACACACACACACACACTCACCGACGCCAGCACGTTGCGAGACTCCCCCGGCTGTGCCCCGTAGAGGCTCTGCAGCACCTCTAGGCTAGGAGTGAGTACTGAGCCCAGTCCACCACCCAGGCCTGAGGGGAAGTCAAGGGGGTTGACGCCACCCCGACCCAGGCCAAGGGAACCCAGCTGGGCGTCCTTATGCTCACGCTTCTCTCCAATCTTCACTGTGGGGGCAAGGAGGGGCAGGGTGAGTGTGGGGACAAGGAGGGGCAGGGTGAGTGTGGGGCAAGGAGGGGCAGGGTGAGTGTGGGGACAAGGAGGGGCAGGGTGAGTGTGGGGGTGTGAGGGTGTCTACTGGACGCACCACACCCCCACCACACTCAGGCATGCTGCTAGGTGGACAGGGGTGGGATGGGGGGTGAAGGGAGGCTTACCCCCCCACCCCAGCCCTGTAATACTTCAAACACAAACAAATAAAACAATTTATTCCCCACACCCACCCACCCACCCACACCCACACCCACACCCACAGTCACACACACACTTACATACACACACACCCACCCACACCCACACACACAGTCACACACACCCACACCCACACCCACACACCCACCCACCCACCCACACACTCACCTGGTTTGATGCCTTCAGTCTTCATGGACAGGTTTAGTGGTGCGTCGTCGGCAGAGCCCTGCGGCCCTGGTGGCATGGGGGGCGCAGGGCCACACGGCTCGATGGACACACTGGCACTCTCCTCCCTCCATGCGGCCCCGCCCAGCACCCCGTTGGAGAGGCGTTGTGCTGCGGCCACGGTGGAGATGGACACCTTGGGCTCGGACTTGTCCCTGTGAGGCGGAACGCTGCCGTGTGCTGCACTGCTGCCACTCTTCACCGCCGGGGAGATGGGAATGATCTCCAGCTCCTTGTTCCGGATGGCCTTGGAGATGGACACACTGCCGTTACCCGCCAGTTTCTCTGCCACCCGCTGCACACACAGGGTGCACCGGGGGCGTGTGCGCAATGGTGTGTGTACATTCCGGCGTGCACACAACAGTGCAGGCAGACAGGAAGGCAGGAAGGTGACAGGTGTGGAGAGAGAGAGTAAAAAAACAAACTGATACATAAAACTGAATGTACACAATTACAGCATGCCATTCCATCCTTGACTTGAGACTCTGAATGTAACAGTGCCAACCAGACAGTGCCAACCAGACAAGTGTTTGTTGGCCGCTACCTACGCACGCACCAGGCACACTCGATAAAAAGGAGGAAATAACATGCAAAAATACATTCCTACACACAAACTACGGATGGTGATCAATCCTCAAAAATACCTTCAAACAAACAAGATAGTAAGTAATAAATAGATAAATAGACAAGTAGATAAATAGATAAATAGACAAGTAGATAAGTAGATAAATAGATAAATAGATAAATAGATAAATAGATAAGGTAGATGGAGAGTTCCAATGCATCCAGCCAGCATCCAGCAGCCGTGTGTGTGTGTGTGTGTGTGTGTGTGTGTGTGTGTGTGTGTGTGTGGCCTCACCCAGCACGGCACGGTACGGCACGGCACCACAAGCAAGGCAAGGTGGTGGTGGTGGTGGTGACTTACCGTCTTCCGACAACACACACACACACACACACACACACACAGTGGTGCCGAGTGAGTGAGTGAGTGAGTGAGTGTGTGATGCACTCAACACACAGGAGTAACACACAGTGATGAGTGAGTGAGGTTGTCATACAGAGGGTGAGTAAGTGTGGTGCAACAAGGACTGAGGGCTGAGGGGCTGAAGGGGTGATGGTTGGGGCTGATGGGTGGTGGGCCTTCTTTGGGTATCAGCTTGCACGTGCATGTAAAGTGATGTAGTGGTGAGAGGTGGTGAGGGTGGTAAGAGGTGGTGAGGAGTTGTGAGGTGAGAGGTGCAGCATTGACTTAATAATGATGAGTACAAGGTTCACTCAACACACACAATACAACTCAAGAATCATCATTAAGGCAGCGTCACACTAACACCTTTTCCCATCAATGTTAAGGGTTTCAATGTTTTTGTTCTGGTTCTGTTTTCCTTTCCCTTGTGCATCATCACACAGAAAAAGGGTAAAGTTGCCGACATCTTTTTACCCCAATCAGAATGCAAAGTGGATGATGCAAAACTATTCAAAGTAAATCGCTAACTTGTATCTAAATAAAAAAAATTAAAATATCTTAAATTGAGTTGAATAATTGCACATGAGGTTACATTTAAGTTGTAGTTTCATAATAACCAAAAGTGTCTCGCATCACTATAATGTTTAAAAGTTTGTAACAGATTTCCAGCCAATGTTCAGTTCCTGCACATCATGGACGCACACAAATCTTCCTTGGTATACATGTGTGTGGGAAAGAGTTAAGTGTTCCTGGTTCCTGTCCACCCAGACCCAGCTCCTGATGGTGTTGTGGTCACCTGAACTAAGCTGTCAAGAGTGTAGGGTGAATGCTTCCTTCCTTCCAACAACCCAACCATGACTGTTTGTAAGCAAGTTTGGGTCGTCTCTGATGCACAAAACACGTGATGAAGTGCAGAGAAGCGACTCCTTGCCAGGGTGTTGGAGCAATGTTTGTTTACAGAGGACCAAAACTGTACACGAACAGCTGCATATGCGTGTGCGTGTGTGTGTGTGTGACAGCGCGCTCCAGAAATTGTCATGAATAATTGTCCAAAAAAGAGCTAGTGTGACGTCGTCTTAAGTAACGGCATGGTACAAAAATGATGGCAGGAAGTAAAGTAAGGAAGTCTGCAAAACATCAAGTGGAAGAGTGTAGGACGCAGGACGCAGGCTGCAGGATGCTGGGTGGAGGAGAGTTACACAAGAAGGAAGTGAAGGAGAAGAATGTTGTTACCAAGCACTAAGTAAGACATGAGTGGAGGGCAACACTGTCTGCCTGCCTGTGTGTGTGTGTGTGTGTGTGTGTGTGTGTGTGTGTGTGTGTGTGTGTGTGTGTGTGTAGCCCCTGGGTAAGGAGGTGAGGGGAGGGGAGGTGTGGGTGAGGGGAGGGGAGGGGAGGTGACAGTCTTCCCAAGGTGAGGGTAGAGTGTGCCAGGTGAGGTGGACGGGTGGGCTAAGATGGCACTCATTAAGGCCAGGTAAGTGTACAGGTGAGCCCTAATTAAGGCCAGGTGTATGTACATGTACGTGTGTGTGTGTGTGTGTGTGTGTGTAAGTCATTCATACCCTGACTGACTTACTGATTCATTTATGGGTTCACTAACTTACAAATGAACTCAATGACTTATGTTTTGACTCACTGACTCACTGAACAACAATCAACATATATCAAAACCTTACCTCAACTTAACATTAACTGACTCAAAAAAAGAAAAAAAGAAGAAAAAAAAGTGTTACACATATCTCTCTCTCTATCACTCTCACTCTCACTCTCTCTCTCTCTCTCTCTCACCCAATCTTACCTCAGCTTGCGAGGAACTGTTTGCTCCCCCTGATGAGGAGGATGCGCCAGACGGGATGGAGGAGGCTGTGAGGGAGGAGGAGGAGGAGGAGTGGACCTTGGGGTGTGCGGAGGAGGAGGAGGAGGATGTGTGTTTGTCCGCGATGAGGCTGGCAATCCCGTAGGAGAGGCTGGCCGAGGATCCTACAGAGTCCGAGTGGTGGGAGGATGTGATGGTGTCCAGACCTCCGGGGGAACTGTGGGGGAAGGAAGGGGTGAGGGGGTGTGTGGGGGGAGCTGTGGGGGAAGGAAAGGGTGAGGGGGTGTGTGGGGGGAACTGTGGGGGAAGGAAGGGGTGAGGGTGTGTGTGGGGGGAACTGGGGGGGGAAGGAAGGGGTGAGGAGATGTGTGGGGGGAGCTGTGGGGGAAGGAAAGGGTGAAGGGATGTGTGGGGGGAACTGTGGGGGAAGGAAAGGGTGAGGGGATGTGTGGGGGGAACTGTGGGGGAAGGAAAGGGTGAGGGGATGTGTGGGGGGAACTGTGGGGGAAGGAAGGGATGAGGGGGTGTGTGGGGTGTGTGAGGGAGGGTGTGACAGTAGGGAGGGAGGAGAGGGTGTAACAGATAGAGGTAGGGGTAGGGGTGTGAGGGAGGGTGTGAGGTGAGGTGGGATGGGTCACACTCACCTGTACCGCTGTGAGAGGGCTGAGGTGGAGGCCGATCCGTAGGGGTAAGGTGGAGGCCGACCCGAGAGGCTGGAAGACGAAGATGAGGAGTGGAGGGGATGGTGGGAGGAGAACGAGGAGGAGGAGGAGGGGGAGGTGGTGGAGGAAGCTGCCAGCCGACTGATCTCCAAGCCAGGCCGGGATGCACTTGTGAGGTGGTCTTGGCTGCGGGCGGAGTAGGTGGTGGTGGTGGTGGAGGCGCCCCCACGGTAACTTAGTGTGCTGGTGATGCCCTTGGAGGAGCTGCCGCCGCCGCCGCTGCTGCCGCTGCCGTTCTTGGAGCTGTGTGACACCTTGGAGGATGTGCTGGCGGCTCCGGCCTTGCTGGTGGAGAGGGCGGCGGCCATGGCGGCTGCTGGAAGGGTGTGGGTGTTAGGGGGGGATGTGACCTTTACATAACATTGACCTGCTCATGACCTAACCTGACCTTGACCTTTCCATAATCTTGACCTCATGACTTAACCTGACCTTGACCTTTCCATAACCTTGACCTTCTCATGCCCTAACCTGACCCTGATCTTTCCATAACCTTGACCTTCTCATGATCTAACCTGACCTTGACCTTTCCATAACCTTGACCTTCTCATGATCTAACCTGACCTTGACCTTTCCATAACCTATCCTGACCCTGATCTTTCCATAACCCTGACTTTGACCTTTCCATAACCCTGACCTCATGACCTCACCTGACCTTGACCTTTGACCTTAACTCACCATGTTGTGCCTGTAGAATCTCCAGGTTCATGAGGTGTTCAGGATGCAGGCCCCCGTAGCCCCCCATGCCTGCCGCCGCCGCCGCTGCCGCCGCATGACCCCCGCCGCTGCCCCCCAGACCACCCTGCAGCCGGGCAAGGAGCTCCATCTGCTGCAGCCCCGCCAGGTTCCACCAAGCTGGGGGGGGAGGGGAAGGTGATGGGTGATGGGTGATGAGGGAAGGTGATGGGTGAGGGGGAAGGTGATGGGTGATGGGGGAGGGGGAAGGTGATGGGTGATGGGGGAAGGGTGAAGGTGATGGGTGATGGGGAAGGTGATGGGTGATGAGTGATGAGTAATGGGTGATGGGTGATGAGTGATGAGTAATGGGTGATGGGTGATGGGTGATGGGTGATGGTAGGAAGTGACTGTACATATATCTTTCAGCTATTTATAAAAAAACAATAAGATGGTTTTTGAATATATATAAATAGTTGAATGCATGAGATGTGAATGAATGAATATTTATACATAACACAGTGTACCATGAAGGAGCAGAAGACATGTTATGCAAACCTAACCACACTACATACACTTGCAGAACAGAACAGAACAGAACACAGTATCAGACCCATGTTTCCTTCCTTCCCTTTGTCCGTTAGAGCGAGGTACGAGTGTGTGTTCAATGATAATTATAAAACTGTTCTGCCGTCAAACACACAAACACAACAGTGAGTGAGTGAATGTGTTTGTTTTGTGGACAGAACATCACCATTTTGACTCTGTGTTACGCTAGGGTGACGCATGCTGTGCTGTTCTGTTCTGCAAGTGTATGTATGTTAGTTGTAAGTCATAATGGCAAGGTAGGTAGGCTAGGTAAGGTAAGGTAAGATAGGGTAGGGTAGGGTAGGGTAGGGTAGGGTAGGGTAGGGTAAGGTAAGGTAAGGTGAGGTAAGGTGAGGTGAGGTGAGGTGAGGTGAGGTGAGGTGAGGTGAGGTGAGGTAAGGTAAGGTAAGATAAGGTAAGGTAAGGTAAGGTAAGGTAAGGTAAGGTAAGGTAAGGTAAGATAAGGTAAGGTAAGGTAAGGTAAGGTAAGGTAAGGTTTGGTAAGGTAAGGTAAGGTAAGGTAAGGTAAGGTTAGGTAAGGTAAGGTAAGGTAAGGTGAGGTGAGGTAAGGTGAGGTGAGGTAAGGTAAGGTAAGGTAAGGTAAGGTAAGGTAAGGTAAGGTAAGGTAAGGTAAGGTAAGGTAAGGTAAGGTTAGGTTAGGTAAGGTAAGGTAAGGTAAGGTTAGGTTAGGTTAGGTAAGGTAAGGAAAGGTAAGGTAAGGTAAGGTTAGGTAAGGTAAGGTTAGGTAAGGTAAGGTAAGGTAAGGTAAGGTAAGGTATGGTAAGGTAAGGTAAGGTAAGATAAGGTAAGGTTAGGTAAGGTAAGGTTAGGTTAGATATGGTAAGGTAAGGTAAGGTAAGGTAAGGTAAGGTAAGATAAGGTAAGGTAAGGTAATGTAAGGTAAGGTAAGGTTAGGTTATGTAAGGTTATGTAAGGTAAGGTAAGGTAAGGTTATGTAAGGTTATGTAAGGTAAGGTAAGGTAAGGTAAGGTTAGGTAGGGTAAGGTAAGGTAAGGTAAGGTAAGGTAAGATAAGGTAAGGTTTGGTAAGGTAAGGTAAGGTAAGGTAAGGTAAGGTTAGGTAAGGTAAGGTAAGGTTAGATAAGGTAAGGTAAGGTAAGGTAAGGTAAGGTTAGGTAGGATAAGGTAAGGTAAGGTAAGGTAAGGTAAGGTAATGTTAGCTAAGGTAAGGTAAGGTAAGGTAAGGTTAGGTAAGGTAAGGTAAGGTAAGGTTAGGTAAGATAAGGTAAGGTAAGGTTAGGTAAGGTTAGATAAGGTAAGGTAAGGTAAGGTTAGGTAAGGTTAGGTTAGGTAAGATAAGGTAAGGTAAGGTTAGGTAAGGTAAGGTAAGGTAAGGTAAGGTAAGGTAAGGTAAGGCAAGGTAAGGTAAGGTTATGTAAGGTAAGGTTAGGTAAGGTAAGGTAAGGTAAGGTAAGGTAAGGTAAGGTTAGGTAAGGTAAGGTTAGGTAAGGTAAGGTAAGGTAAGGTAAGGTTAGGTAAGGTAAGGTAAGGTAAGGTAAGGTTAGGTAAGGTAAGGTAAGGTTAGGTAAGGTAAAGTAAGGTAAGATAAGGTAAGGTAAGGTAAGGTTAGGTAAGGTAAGGTAAGGTAAGGTTAGGTAAGGTAAGGTAAGGTAAGGTTAGGTAAGGTAAGGTTAGGTAAGGTAAGGTAAGGTAAGGTAAGGTTAGGTAAGGTAAGGTAAGGTAAGGTTAGGTGAGGTAAGGTAAGGTAAGGTAAGGTAAGATAAGGTAAGGTAAGGTAAGGTTAGGTTAGGTAAGGTAAGGTAAGGTAAGGTTAGGTTAGGTAAGGTAAGGTAAGGTAAGGTAAGGTAAGGTCAGGTCAGGTCAGGTTAGGTAAGGTAAGGTAAGGTAAGGTTAGGTTAGGTAAGGTAAGGTAAGGTAAGGTAAGGTAAGGTAAGGTAAGGTAAAGTAAGGTTAGGTAAGGTAAGGTAAGGTTAGGTAAGGTAAGGTAAGATAAGGTAAGGTAAGGTTAGGTAAGGTAAGGTAAGGTAAGGTTAGGTAAGGTAAGGTAAGGTTAGGTGAGGTGAGGTGAGGTGAGGTAAGGTAAGGTAAGGTAAGGTAAGGTAAGGTAAGGTAAGGTAAGGTTTGGTAAGGTAAGGTAAGGTAAGGTAAGGTAAGGTAAGGTAAGGTGAGGTGAGGTGAGGTAAGGTAAGGTAAGGTAAGGTAAGGTAAGGTTTGGTAAGGTAAGGTAAGGTAAGATAAGGTAAGGTAAGGTAAGGTAAGGTAAGGTAAGGTAAGGTAAGGTAAGGTAAGATAAGGTAAGGTAAGGTAAGGTAAGGTAAGGTAAGGTAAGGTTCCTCCCTGTGTACTCACCCCCTAGTGCACGGTCCTGGTAGGCAGCTTGAGGACACAAAGGGAGGAGTGAGTCATATTATCATTATTATTATTATTATTATCATTAGTATTGTTATGATCATTATTATTAGTAGTAGTAGTAGTAGTGGATAGGTAGAAGACAAAGACCATGGAAGGAAGTTATAGCATCATTATTATTATCATCATTATTATCATTATCATTGTTATTAGTATTTGTATTAGTAGTAGTAGTAGATAGGAACAACAAGGCAGGAAGGAAGTTACATCATTATTAGTGTTAGTAATAAATAAATAGATAGATTGTAGTATTATTATTATCATTATTAGTGAGTGCATGAAACAAGGATAGGAGACTAGAGGCAACAGAAGGAAGGTTGAGAAAGGGAGTGAAGGAGAGAGAAAGAGAGGGAGTGAAGGAGAGAGAAAGAGAGGGAGTGAAAGAGAGAGGAGTGAAAGAGAAAGAGAGAGAGGAGTGAAAGAGAAAAAGAGAGGGAGTGAAAGAGAGAAAGGAGTGAAAGAGAGAAAGACAGGGAGTGAAAGAGAGAAAAAGAGAGGGAGTGAGAGGTAAAGAGAGGAAAAAAGAGAAAAATGAGAGAAAGATAGAAAATAAAGCAAGAAATTAAGAGTGAAATAAAGCCAGAAATTAAGAGTGAAATAGAGCCAGAAATTAAGAGTGAAATAGAGCCAGAAATTAAGAGTGAAATAGAGCCAGAAATTAAGAGTGAAATAAAGCCAGAAATTAAGAGTGAAATAAAGCCAGAAATTAAGAGTGAAATAAAGCCAGAAATTAAGAGTGAAATAAAGCCAGAAATTAAGAGTGAAATAAAGCCAGAAAATAAGTGAAATAAAGCCAGAAATCAAGAGGGAAATAAAGCCAGAAATCAAGAGGGAAATAAAGCAAGTAACTAAGAGTGAAATAAACCAAGAAAATAAGAGTGAGAACAAAAAACCGAGAAACTAAGAGTGAAAAAAAAAAAAAAAAATATGAAAAAAAAAAAAAAAAAACAAAAAAGTGAAAAAAAAAACAAAAAAAAAAAAAGAAAATAAGAATAAAAACCACAAACCAAAAAATTCAAGTACCAGAAAAAACCAAAATATTATGTCTCAAGGAAGGAAAGGTGAGAAAAAATAAATAAATAAAATAAAATAAAATAAAATAAAAATAAAAAATAAATAAAAATAAAAAATAAGAGTGAATGATTGGCAGTGATTGGTACAGTATACAGTAAGAGTGTTATCAGCACCTCCACGCCCGTTACCTGCTGCTGGTCCCAGTCCCGCCAGCACCGCCGCCTGCTGAGCCTGCTGAGCCGCTGCCAGGCTAGCCAGACCCGCTGCTGAGCTGGTGGGGGGGAAGCCATGAGGCAGCCCCCCCCAACCCTGCAGCCCTGACGCAGCTGGATTGAACCCTCCCAAGCTGCTGCTGCCGAACATGTTGGCTGTGGAGGGAAAAGGTGTGAGGAGGTGTGGTGATGATGTGGTGGTGTGGTGTGGTGTGGTGTGGTGTGGTGTGGTGTGGTGTGGTGTGGTGATGTGGTGGTGGTGGTGGTATCAGTAATTCAGATGTTTGATATTTGACCTTATCTCTACTAAGGGAAAAGATACCAAGCCAAGGGGAAAATATAGTTTTTTTCTTTAATATTCCTTAGGCAATTAAAGGTGTGTCTTAATGGCGGGAAACAAGATCAATGCCCCATCACCCATGCAGCCCCCTCCCCCCCTTCCCCTTCTGTTACCCCTCATTGCAACCCTTCCCCCCTTCCCCTCCCCTGACCCACCATAGAGCGCTGCAGTGGCCGGGTCCATGCCTGGGGGGAGCCCTGAGTGTGGCTTCTCCCCTCGTTCCCCTTCTCGGCTCTTGTCCATTCTGAGGGGAAGAGAAGAGGGGTTAGTGATGCTTGGAAGGGGAGGAGGGAAGGGCAAGGGGGAGGGAAGAGGGAGGAAAGCAGGGAGTGAGGGAGGGATGGGAAGAGGAGGAAGTGAAGGGGAGGCAGAGTGAGGCAGGGAAGGGGAGACAGAGTGAGGTAAGGAAGGGGAGACAGTTAGGGAGGAAAGGGGAGAGAGAGTGAGGTAGGGAAAGGAGATGGGAGTGAGGGAGAGGAGGGGAGAGGAGGGAAGGGAAGGGAAGGGAAGGGAAGGGAAGGGAAGGGAAGGGGAGGGAGGGAGGGAGGATAGGAGAGAGAGAGAGAGAGAGAGAGAGGGAGAGAAACATCATCACATAATTATCCAAACACATGTTACAGTTTCAAATAAATGGTTGACCTTATAATTAGAATGTAAAGTTCATTAAGCAAGATAATGAATGAGTGAATTAATGAATGAATGAATGAGTGACGTAATTAAGGACTGAATGAATGAGAGAAAATTACCTAAAAAGTGAGACCACACACACACTATTGTTATTATTATTATTAGCATTATTATTTTACTATTGCTACTTAACCTCTCTCTCTCTCTCTCTCTCTCCAAAGCAAGTTTTTTTTCTGTATTACACAAAAAGACAAAAACAAGTACATATTATTACTATTATTATCATCATCATCATCATTGTTATTAAGGATGTTATTGGTGTAGAAGAATATAATGGAGTTGAATTAAAAGTTGTATTAGTGTCTCTAAAGTTTCATTCCTTTCCTCCTGGTTCATGTTAAATCATTAATTGAAAACACTTTATATACAAACCCCGTTCAACTATTTTAAAACACCATAAATATAACATTTCCAAGGAGGCAGCAGTAAGGTACTGGGACAACAAAAATATGTATTAAAAAAAATGTTGCCAGACCCTGTAAAGAGGACAGTAGGAGAACAGAAGGAAAGGTAAGTTAGTATAAGTTGTGTTTTCAAGGTCATTACAGGTATATATTACTTGACCTTACCTGTATGTATGTCTAGAAGTAAAGGTTAGCTAGTATAAGGTGTGTGTGTGTGTGTGTGTGTGTTTCTGACGTTCATAACACCAACACTGCCTCATCTTCAAGGTCATTCGGTGCAGTTTATAGTTTAGTTTAGTGCTGTGCAAGGTGGGAGGGAGTCGAGGGAGGGAGTTGAGGAAGGGAGGGAGCAAAGGGAGGGAACCGGTAATTAAGTGAGATTATTTTTATATATATATTTTTTGTCCTTAGTCAGTAATAATAGCAATAATAATAATAATAGTACTAGTAGTAATAGTAATAGTCGGTAGTAATATTTGTACTGCAGACTGATGTATTGAGGTGATATACTTTTATTCATCAACGACAAATTTGTTAATAAAGTCTAACCTAACCGTAATATTTTTAGTGTTGAGATTATTATATATTCAACGCAATATTAACACATTGTACTTTCTTTTAAATTTCACTCTATTTATATTATATTCATGTTTTTTGTCGTATTGTTTTCTAGTTGAAGAATATGTGTGTGTGTGTGTGTGTGTGTTCCTGTTTACCTTTGCCTGTCATGGTTTAAGATTACGGTGTTTATAGTTTTCGTGTCGTCTGTGAATTTTACGATGAAATTGTTCCGTCATGCCAGATTGATTTTATTTATGTACATAATGAATAGCTGGTGAGGGAAAGTATCCAATCCACACACACACACACACACACACACACAAGTGACCTATTATTACTTACATACATAAATACAACAGTAACTAAAGAAAGATCACAAGAATAAGTTAAGTTTCGTTTTTTGTTCATTAATTCCGTCACATAAACTTTAAACTTTGATCATTATTTTTTTCCCCAAAGCTTGAGGAAATAATAGCATATAGAGGAATATTTTTTTCCCTCAAAGCTTAAGAAAATAACAAGAAAACCTGGATGATTATTATTGTTGTGTGTGTGTGTGTGTGTGTGTGTGTGTGTGTGTGTGTGTGTGTGTGTGTGTGACTGTGTGTGTGTGTGTGTGTCTGTATGTGTGTGTGTGACTGTGTGTGTGTGTGTGTGTTTCTATATAAGGCAAGGAAGCAAAGATAAGTAAGTGTTGCATCAGACTGGCAGCTCTCTCTCTCTCTCTCTCTCTCTCTCTCTCTCTCTCTCTCTCTCTCTCTCTCTCTCTCATGCAGTACTTTCCACCCACGATCTAGAAAGTTTGTGGTGTGAGAGTGACTAACTGGGGGGGGGGAAGAGGAGGAGGAGGAGGAGGAGGAGGAGGAGGAAATGATGGTGAATTTATTTTTATGGTGATATTTAGCTGAAGAGAAAGTCGAATGGATGATTATTAGCAAAGGTTGGATAATGTTAGAATGTGTGTGTGTGTGTGTGTGTGTGTGTGTGTGTGTGTGTGTGTGTGTGGCATTGGACACTATTATTATATTGTTATTGTATTTTTATTGTTTGTCTGTTCGTGTTGGCTATGACTTGAGGTGAAATTAAATCATTATTATTATTATTATTATACATGTAACTGGTGTAAGTATGTTATGTGTATTTTATTAACCTAAACTAATGTAACCTAAGCACATTGTCTTAGTCCTCGTCTCTATGAGTTTTGTTAGATATTTTCCATGGTGGTTTTGTGCTGCATCTAACATTAGCCAACCACTTCATTGTTTTTCCTATACTTCTCAAGACCTTCTGGTTGGATGATGCAGCAGAGACTGATGAGGGATGCAAGACCCTCATCATGGTAAGAAATCATGGTAAACCTAACTGCTACGTAGAGGTACATAATAATAAATAATAAATAATAAATGGCAATAATAATAATAATAATAATAATAATAATAATAATAATAATGATATCTATAACAAATAATTAGATGTTGTTATGAGCCAGAATATAACAATGTGACAAGAACTATTGATAAGTTAAATTATCACGTAGTACAGTGTGTGTGTGTGTGTGTGTGTGTGTGTGTGTGTGTGTGTGTGTGTGTGTGTGTGTCAGAATGCAACACAAGTAAGATTATACTCGTCTTATTGCAACACCCACGCCCCCTTACCACACACACACACACGCGCGCACACACACACACACACACACTGCCCACCATCGCCACAAAACGCCATAAAAACTTGCTTAACACACAAAACAAGACTGTAATCAAACAAATTTCTCCGTAACCACTACCACCACCCTTGTGTGTGTGTGTGTGTGTGTGTGTGTGTGTGTGTGTGTGTGTGTGTGTGTGTGCGTGTGTGTGTGTGTGTGTGTGTGATTCACGTATAGGACAGCCCACCCCTACCCCACCCACCCTTCCTTCCTTCCTTCCTTACCCTTCATCACCACACACACACACACACACACACACCGACGGAAACACACACACACCGAGAGAAACACACACACACACACACACACGCACACTACCTTCCGTTCCGTTTCACTACACTTGGCAGAGATGCACCACCACTTTCACCTTACACTTACACACACACACACACACACACTTTCCCTACACACATCACAACCCCGCCGCCCCCCCAGCACACCCCGGCACCTCACCTAGCGTATTAGGGTGGTATAAGGGAGGTAGGATGGAGATGGAGGTGAAAATAAGGACCCGCCACGCCACGCCAGCCTCGGCCTCACACAAGCGTCCTGTTAGTAAACAAACCTTCCCTCGCCCTACTAACTCGACCCTACTACCGCCGCTCTCACTTCAATTATTGTTATCACTCTTATAATATATACTAATACACTTTGAATATTGTTAACACTATTATATGTATACTAATATACTTTAAATACTGTAATCACTATCATATATATACTAATACACTTGAATTATTGTCAAAATTATATAATATATACTAATACTGTAAATACTGTCAAAACGTCAACTACTACTAATAATACACTTTAAATACTGCCAACACTTGTACTATTATATATATACTAATACATCATTCAAAACACTACGCTATGGAAGGGTATGGTAGAGTGGTTAACGTCCCCGCCTGCTATCCGGAAATGCGTGGGTTCGAACCCTATTCAGGTTGCAAAGTATCATTCACTGATAGGGGATAGGAATGTGTTTACCTAATGATGTGTGTGTGTGTGTGTATGTGTGTGTGTGTGTGTGTGTGTGTGTGTGTGTGTGTGTGTGTGTGTGTGTGTGTGTGTGTGTAACCATCACCAGTCCAGCGCGTGATCCTCCAGACACACGAAGCTTAACAACACACAAAAACAAAGTACTGTCGCCTAAGCCTTTTTTTTTTAATGAAGTGAGTGCCCGTCACGATGGAAGAAAGAAAACGGGATGTAATGATTTGGTAATATATTCATTAATTATCTTGATTTTGTGTTTATATTTTCAACCTTGTAAGTGAATATTATTATCTCTCTCTCTCTCTCTCTCTCTCTCTCTCTCTCTCTCTCTCTCTCTCTCTCTCTCTGTCCTCATTTTCTTCCTCTTTCTCCTACTTTTTTTCTTCTTCCCTTATCTAACTCGTATATTTTTTAGCAATATTAATAATCATAATAATACTGAAACAAAATAACAATAACAATAATAACAATAATAATAATAATAATAATAACAACAACAATAACAAGAGCGTAGAGTAATGGCGTGTGTAAGAGTTAATTATTACGTTATCGAAAACCATTCCGCCTCATTACCAACTCTCATTTATCTGACACGTTAAATTGACTCAAGGAAAGAACTCACCCCAACCAAAACACACTACACACATTATCATTATCATCATTATTGTCATAGCTATTGTTATCATTATTACCTCACTGATTACTTGGAAACATTATCATTCGCGTATGTGTTGATAGCAAGCTTACATGAACTCTCTCTCTCTCTCTCTCTCTCTCTCTCTCTCTCTCTCTCTCTCTTTCTCTCTTTCTCTCTCTCTCATAAAGAGAAAGAGAAAGAAAGAAAAAAGAGAGAACATCCACATCAATGCCCCCCCCCTCTCTCTCTCTCTCTCTCTCTCTCTCTCTGTAACAAAGGACGGTATGACAGTCACAAAGAGAGAGAGAGAGAGAGAGAGAGAGAGAGAGAGAGAGAGAGAGAGAGAGAGAGAGAGAGAGAGAGAGAGAGAGAGAGAGACCCTCCCTCCCTCCCTCGCTCTATGACAGATGCAGCAACGAGTATTTCAGGCCGCGAATCAATAGAGGACCACGGAGGGAGGGAGGGAAGGAGGGAGGGAAGTAGGGAAGGAGGGAGAGAGGGAGAGAAGGAGAGAAGGAGGGAAGGAAGGAGGTAAAGAAGGAGGGAGGGAAAGACCACCACCATCACCACCGCCTCCTCTTCCTTCTCTTTCCCGCGTATAAATAGTATGCATATAAAAAATATATATAATAGTGAAGGTGCTTTTATTTATTCAAAGGATTATCTTTTATATACGTTGTTTGATGCTAAAAAAGATGATGGATTTGTTTATGAAGGATTTATTAGGTAGTGTTGTGAAAAAAGGGATTAAATTGTGTTGTTGTGTTGTGTTGTGTCTCTGTCTGTCTGTTTGTCTCCCTCCCTTCCAGCCGCCATCTTTACCCGCGCTTAAGGATCACTATGCTTATTACAGTATAAACTTTACTCATGTGAATATTTATCATTAATTTTGTATTGTTGATCCATGATGAATATATAATACATTATTATTATTGTTATCATTAATATCATCATTAATTTACATGTTAAATATTTTATCTTTCTATCTGGACTCTACAAATTGTTATTTTCACCTTTTTTTTCCTTCCTTCTCTTCCTTCCTTTACTTACCTTCCTTTATTTTCTCTTTCTAGTTATTATTTATATACATTGTGTGTGTGTGTGTGTGTGTGTGTGTGTGTGTGTGTGTGTGTGTGTGTGTGTGTGTGTGTGTGTGTCTGTCTGTGTGTGTGTGTGTGTGTGTGTGTGTGTGTGTGTGTGTGTTTAGTACGATAACCCTTCCTTCCTTCCTTCCCTGGCAGCGTCATCTTTTTTATCAGAACTAAAAATAATAATACAAAAATACTCAACAGTAAATAGGGAGCAGCAATATTTACCTGCCCATCGTGTCGTCCTCGTTTTTTCAGTCACAGTTGCATTCTGAAAATAAAAAAGAAAACAAGAAGGAAATTAAAAAACAGAATTGAAACATTGTTATCCTGTTCGGCTGCTAGACGAACGACAACTTATGAAAACACGTCAATTAATAATATAAAAAAAACACCGAAATAATAATAATAATAAAACAAATAAATTGTCGTATTCTAAATAACATATATAAACAAACATTACTTTATTTTCCATTTCATATATATTATCTTTATGAGAGAGAGAGAGAGAGAGAGAGAGAGAGAGAGAGAGAGGAGAGAGAGAGAGAGAGAGAGAGAGGAGAGAGAGAGAGAGAGAGAGAGAGAGAGCGTACATTTTCTTTATTTCAGGAAGATAAATACAGAACGTTCCTCATCTTTATACAGCTTTTCCTCCTCCTCACTACCAGCCCGAGGGAGGAGGAGGAGGAGGAGGGAGAGTGTCAGCAAACATGGAGGATGGAGAGAACTATCCCGTTAACAGAACAGAGGACGAGAAATTTCCTGCCCTGCACACACACACACACACACACACACACACACACACCACACACACACACACACACACACAGAAAACATTGCTAAAAATAATTATAACATGGACATAACGTGAAAACATATACATAATGCAATAGAAAGATACACAGATAAATTGATAGATGGATAAATAAATAGATAACTAGATATAAATGTAAGTTCAGTTCCACGCTTGTCTGTTCGTTCCCTTAACACATTCTCTTTCGTCCTTGAGTGTTTAGAAAATATGTATCCTTAACCCCGAGGCAAGAATTGTGACCCCGTGGCGGTGGAGGATTGGTGGAGGCTGTACTGATGATGATTATGATGATGATGATGATGATGATGATGATGGCGGACAGACATCAACGAACCCACATATTACTGGATTAAGTGACCGATTTATTTGATTGCCTTAGATCATCTTAATATCCATCTCTCTCTCTCTCTCTCTCTCTCTTCACAAGTATCTCATAACCTCAATACTTTCTGTCCAATCACAACACATGATCAAGCATGACGTCACGCACGCCACGCCCATATCATCACCATCACCCAATCACAACCAAGGAAATTAATGACGTCACCAAAGTAATGACGTACAATGACGTTACCAACGGATCTTCACAATGATTGGTTGCTGAGAAATGCCCGCAATGGCTGCCAACCCAAGCGCATCTTATTTTTTTCCTCTCTTTTTTCCAGACAAATGCCGCCCCCAGCCCCGGCCTCCATTTTCTATTGATCGCCTTCAAAATCCTACGACTTGAATCGACAGGTGTCACGGACGGAAAGAGGGAGGGAGGGAGGGGGAGAAGGAAGGAAAGAGGAAGAGGAAGAAGAGAGAACCAAGAAGAGAAGAAAGATGTACGATAATGTTGTTTTCTGGCAATACGATAATACACGACATTTGAGTCTTCCATTATTCTTATTATTATTGTCACCATTATCATTATTATTCTTTTCTTCTATATCCTCAACTTTTCTTTTATTCTTATTATTCTTGTTAACGTCATTATAATTCTTTTTATTTTCTTTATATGTGAAGATGAACATTTTTTATATTAAAGTAAAAATCGAGGCTTATGTGATATTCTATTGAGTGAGGATTAAGGAGGAGGAGGAGGAGGAGGAGGAGGAGGAGGAGGAGGAGGAGGAGGAGGAGGAGGAGGAGGAGGAGGAGGAGGAGGAGGAAGAAGAAGAAGAGGAGGAAGAGGAGGAGGAGGAGGAAGAAAGAAAATACATTAATGTCGAGATGTTTGGATAATCATTTCTTTCTATCTCTCTCTCTCTCTTTCTCTCTCTCTCTCTCTCTCTCTCTCTCTCTCTCTTTCTTTCTCCCAAGAGAGAGAGAGAGAGAGAGAGAGAGAGAGAGAGAGAGAGAGAGAGAGAGAGAGAGAGAGAGAGAGAGAGAAAGAGAGAGAGAGAGAGAGAAGAGAGAGAGAGAGAGAGAGAGAGAGAGAGAGAGAGAGAGAGAAAGAGAGAGAGAGAGAGAGAAAATAAAATAAAGTTAGCTCAATATAGGAATTCATGTTATGTAAATATTTTGGGAAGTTTATCAGAACAGAGAGAGAGAGAGAGAGAGAGAGAGAGAGAGAGAGAGAGAGAGAGAGAGAGAGAGAGAGAGAGAGAGAGAGAGAGAGAGAGAGAGAGAGAGGAAATGGGCACGTAAATAAAATGGATGAAAGGGAAGGAAGGGAGAGAAAAGTGAGGGGAGGGAGTTGGAAGGAAAAGTGGATAGGAGGAGGAGGAGGAGGAGGAGGAGGAGGAGGAGGAGGAGGAGGAGGAGGAGGAGGAGGAGGAGGAGGAGGTGTTCAGAACGTGTTTCCTCCATCAGAGAGAAGGGAATGACCCATCTCCTTAAAAGCTCTTAGGAGGAGGAGGAGGGAGGAGGAGGAGGAGGAGGAGGAGGAGGAAGGAGAGAGTAGCAGTGGAGGTGGAGGTGGTGGTCGAGGTGGTAGTATTTACATTAATTCTCTCTCTCTCTCTCTCTCTCTCTCTCTCTCTCCCCTAATAAGTTTGTAAAAATAAGCAAACACTAATGTGTGAGTGTCTTAAGAGAGAGAGAGAGAGAGAGAGAGAGAGAGAGAGAGAGAGAGAGAGAGAGAGAGAGAGAGAGAGAGAGAGAGAGAGAGAGAGAGAGAGAGAGATCACTCAGCCAAGACAGATCTGGCACGCCTTGCAATATATTGATCCCCCTCCTCCTCCTCCTTTCCCCCGCTCCTCCTCTTCTTCCTCCTCTTCCTCTTAAAATTAGTATGAATAACAAAACTATACATTTATACCATCCATGTTTTTTATGTTGTCTGTCTGTCTGTCTGTCTGTCTGTTCATCTACCTGTATATATATCTTTCTGTCTGTCTGTCCATCTGTCTGTTTATCTACCTCTATATACATTTTTTGTCTGTCTGTTCTGTGTATCTATATAATTTCACATCACATTACGTATCTATGTAATATTAGCTTACATCGAATTTCTACATTATCATTATTTCTATCATTACCGTCATCATTATCATTATTATAAC
>JAXIVD010001034.1:0-21863 GCA_036785275.1 Cancer borealis
CCAGGGAAGTGTATTATAGTTAGACATAGATAAATAGAAAGATACTGGGATTTATTGGTAGGTGTGTGACAAATAGAAGTTCTGAGGTCATTCTGAGGTTGTATTTAACACTAGTAAGACCCCACTTAGATTTTGCAGATTAGTTTTGGTTATATACTTTGTTGGATTATTTTTGGCGCGGACATTAATTTCGGCAACCATAACAAAAAGGAAATTAATATGTCGCCAAATAATTTCAAATAAAAGCACAGTAGCTACGTTTTACTTTTAATAAAGTTTTTTAGGAAAGTTTGCAAGCCAGATAATAATATTTCGGCACCAAGTCAAGAAAAAGTGTTTTTGTGGTGGCCACAGATTGGGCCCAAGACGGCCCCAAGACGTTCTTCGAAACCCAATCCCGCGCGTGGACGACAAAAATGCGGCTATAGTCTCCCCTCACCTCCTCCAACAAGCTTGGGGACCTGGTGGGAATGCGGGGTTTCGGGTGGGATACATGAAATGCGTATTTTTTGCGTAAAGAGGATGAAATTTTCAGCTAAAAATGTACGGAAGTATCACTGCAAGTTTCTTAAATTCCCTAAATGGTAGTGCTTTACGAAACTTGCAGTGAAACCTCCGTACATTTTTGGCTGGCCATTTCATCCCCTTTACGCAAAAAAAAATACGCATTTGCGACGCATTTCATGTACCCCACCCGAAACCCCGCATTCCCACCAGGGGGTGGATTCAGGAAATACTTATTGCGGCAATAACTGTCCCGGTAGCAAGATAACGCCAAGTTTAGATTTAGGAAAGGGCTAACGCCGGACAGTGACGTCACAAACTCCAGAAAATGTGTTAGACTCCGGCCATAACTTACTACTGGTTTAACCCAGTAGTAACTTTGTCTATTTTCTGTTTTCGTGCGTGAAATGAAAGAAAATTACGTTTAAAACATTATTATATAGTTATACATTAAACAGTTCTACTTTAAATAGTTCTACAGACATTGGGTGCAAAAAAAAAACTATGATCTAATGAAACGTTCGTCTGGCAGCAGTGATGCCCCCGGCAGCTTTCCCCGTGTCTCTCTCTCTCTCTCTCTCTCTCTCTCTCTCTCTCTCTCTCTCTCTCTCTCTCTCTCTCTCTCTCTCTCTCTCTCTCTCTCTCTCTCTCTCTCTCTCTCTCTCTCTCTCTGTATGTGTATATGCATTGTATGTATGAAGTACTTTGATTTGTGTCTACGCTTATATTGTATGTGTATGTATGTAAAATATGCATGTACGTATGTATGTATGTGTGTATGTAGGTATGTATGTATGTATGTTCATGTGTGTATGCAGGTATATGTATGTATAAATGTAATGTATATATGTGTTTGTACGTATGTGTGTATGCATGTATGTATGGATGGATGGATGTACGTATGTATGTAAGAATTACATTTATGTTTATTTGTATGTGTGTGTATGTATTTAATTAATATTAATTGTGTCTATGAATGTGATTGTATGTATGATGACACTATATTTGTGATTTTGTTATGTTGGTTATATGTTCACAAATGTGCGTATGTTTCTGTGTATATATATATATATATATATATATATATATATATATATATATATATATATATATATATATATATATATATATATATATATACTGAATTTGGTTTCTTAGATTATGTGTGTATATTAATGTATGCATATGTTTATGGGTAAAATGTATATTCTACAATGGATTATATTTAGAAGGTCTTTAGTTTGTGAAACATTGGCGTGCGTTTATGTTTATATTTTTTCAAAACTGATCAGGTCTGTATAAAAGCTGCTGCTTAACAGACCTAGCCTGATTGCAGAAATTATTGTATATTAATATATTGTAAAAACACACAAAAAAAGGCCAATAAATATCAGTATATCAGTATCTCTCTCTCTCTCTCTCTCTCTCTCTCTCTCTCTCTCTCTCTCTCTCTCTCTCTCTCTCTCTCTCTCTCTCTCTCTCTCTCTCTCTCCCTATTCTGTAGTTATAATTTGTGTTTTTTAATAAAATGCGTTGGTGGGAAGTTCATTTTGTATTCTATTTTTAAATAATTCCTTATATATATATATATATATATATATATATATATATATATATATATATATATATATATATATATATAAGGAAACAGATATATAAGGATATATAAGGAAACAGCTGGGCGCGTCACTCGTTTGGAGGCATTGCGTCAACATTAATCCGTCATTGCCGGGGGGACGTTGCGTCGGCGTCAATCCGTCGATTTTTTTCCCAAAAAGTTGCGTCTTTTTTTTTCTCGCGTCATTGCAACATTGCGTCGCTGGCGAATACGGTAATCTTAACTAATGAATCTAATTTACGTGAAACGTCATATATATATGATAGAAAATACTATAAAATAGATATTTCATAATTCAATTGATTTTTTATTTATAGTTGATTTATTTTAATAATTTATTAATTTGTTTTTGATATTATTTGGATTATTCAATTAAAAGTAAAACTCAGCCTGATCTATTTTCATTTTATTATACTTATTAGTTACTTAGTTTAGTTAGTTGATTAATTTCATTTTTGTTACTGTATCATAACCATAGTATCACACTAGTACAAACTTGAACTACAAGAGATCCATGTTCCCCTTCATGAACACAAGCTCCTCGAAGTTATTGGCAGTCAAGGAGGACCTCTTGGGTCTTATTATGTCTCCGACAGTAGAGAAGATGCGTTCCACAGCGGCAGAGCTGGGGAAAATGACGCAAAATTTTATTTGCGACAATGTATTTGCCTTGGAGGAAGTATAAGGGGAGAGGCCCCGTCCCATACCGCTCTACAGCGGGAAGTGAAGCCGAGTGGGCGGAGCCTATCTGGTGGGCGGAGTATACAATTCAACCCAAAACATTGGGAAAGTTTAAGGGAGAGTCGTGCGTTAAAGTTTTCATTTTTGCCTTGATTCCTCAATATATCATGTGATTAGTAATTATTAATTTGTTTGAACGGATACAGCATGAAATGAACTTACAGGATTGAGTGAAAAAACTGACAAAAT
The DNA here is from genome assembly GCA_036785275.1 of Cancer borealis. Taxonomy (NCBI): domain Eukaryota; kingdom Metazoa; phylum Arthropoda; class Malacostraca; order Decapoda; family Cancridae; genus Cancer; species Cancer borealis. The sequence continues at coordinate 3,053 of JAXIVD010001034.1, forward strand.
TGTCTTCCTTTATTCTTTACACTATGAAAAGTAAATATATACTCACGCCTCCTCCGCAAGGATTATCTGTAAATCTTGCTCGTTTATCATCTATACTAAGCATCTACTAAACTTATCATCTCTGAAACTGACTTATATACCCTTCCATGTAGAGCTTCTATGATATACTATATATAAAAAAAGGAAAAAAGTACACAGTAGTCTTGAGGAAAGAAAAAACCCGCCTATGCGGATGTCGGTAGATCGCCAATTATTCATGTTACCTGCTAATCATATAGTATATATATATATATATATATATATATATATATATATATATATATATATATATATATATATATATATATATATCATATAGTGTTTTATATATATATATATATATATATATATATATATATATATATATATATATATATATATATATATATATATAGATGACGTTAGTGGAGGCCCTGGAATGATTTTAGGGCCCCATGCAAAAAAGGAACCAAAATAGTCAGGCAATCTAATGTTTCAATAAAAAAAAAAAATAGAGGTAAAAGTGCAGAATAAGGCCTTCTGCCCTTTCTTTTTACTCTCCTTCCCTATATAGTATACATAGTGTACTCAACACATCTGAACCAAACCTAACTTAACCTAATCATAACATAACCGTAACCTAACATAACATAACATAACCTAGCTTCAAAGACGTTTTGCGAGGTTAATATTGATTTACCCCGCCTGAAACCGTAAGAATATAAGTAAATAAGGAAGCTACAAAAGGCCTTGAGGCCTGCACTAGGTAGTTCCTGTTAATCCTAACCCCCTTATTAACTACACCCACCTCTCATCCGCATTCTCTTAAAACTCCCTATTGTCTGTCCACTAACTACCTGCTGACTTAGTCTGTTCCAATCATCTACCACCCTATTTGTAAACCAATTTCTGCCTATTTCTTTATTAAATCTACATTATTCTAGTTTGTAACCATTATTTCTTGTTCTATCCTGACTACTGATCGTAAGAACTTTTCCTACATCCCCCTTATTGAAACCTTCACAGATGGGTTGAGTACACTATGTAGACTATGTAGGGAAGGAGAGAAAAAGAAAGGGCAGAAGGCCTCATTCTGCACTTTTACCAAAAAGTTTATGGGAATCAGAAGAGCCAATGATTGCCTCCCATAACTCGACATCCATATCCAAGACTTTTTGCAGAATTTTTCAAGGTTTTGAGAAATTACAATGTGTTAAGGCGTTTACATGTAATGTCAAGACCACTTGCCAAGATGCAATGACTAGGCAAATTCTTGAGAAATTACAATGTGTTAATATTGATTATGAAGATACAAGGAACTATATAGTCCAGTAATTTGATTACTATTTGCTTGTGTAAGTCATAACTGTCAAAGTGAATATTGTAGCAGAGAAGTTTGTATCAAACACGGCAAGATTTATCACATTTGTGACTTTTAATAGTCAATAGTATATGTTCACTGCCCTTCTGATGATACATATAGATCTATGCATTACTTAAATTTGATTTATTCGCATGGAGATCTCACATAAGATAAATTGTGCGTAAAATTATGAAGACAACTCGTCATTACGATTTCCCGCAAATTTTGGCGCGCTCATGATCTAACCCAGTTTTGTAGCATTTCATACAATGATTGGCCGTGAAAATCTCTACACCTTACCGATGAAATAATATTTCTCTATCCTCACCTTCTCCTGGTGCAGCCATAGACCCGAACAAGCCGGTATAACGACAAAGTATTGAGGTGGGTGAGTGTCGGGGCTCTAGTCAGCAACGCAATGTTTTGGGTTGACTTGCATAGGTGGGCGGAGCTTATAGCGGCTTCACTCGTGTGACGTCATGGCCTCTCCTGTTATACTTCCTCCAAGGTATTTGCGCCAGCGTCATCGCGACGCTTTTTTTTTTTTTTTTACTTTAGCGTCATTGCGTTAAGCGTCGATGAAATGGTCGTTCCGTCGTCGAAGCAATGGCGCAACTGGTGACGCAAGTGCCCAGCTCTGTATAATATATATATATATATATATATATATATATATATATATATATATATATATATATATATATATATATATATATATATGTATATATATATATGTGTATATATATATATATATATATATATATATATATATATATATATATATATATATATACATATATATATATATATATATATATATATATATATATATATATATATATATACATATATATATATATATTTATATATATATATATATATATATATATAAATTATTTATTTATTTAGTTAGTTTAATTCTGCATGTAAGTATTTATTAATGTGATTACTGTTTTAATAGTAAAGGAATAACAGTAATAGTAATAATCGAAGTATAGTAATTATTCAAGTATTAAGTTGTAGCGGAGGATGTGTCGGCTACATAAGGGTTAGAACAACGACGGCCTTTGGTTTTTGTAGTTTATTGTTGCATTAAATACTTGTTATTATAATTATTTCTTGTTTTTAAGTTCTTTTTATGAGTGATGTGTGAGGGGAGACGTTTTGAATGTCCATATTTATCTCAATGATAACAGCATGAATACTAGCTAATAACACCAAAATAAACAAAGTAACAGTACAAAATCAATAAAACAACATAAAATACTTATAAAAAACTTAAAAACAAGAAATAATTATAATAACAATATTTATTTCTTGTTTTAGCCCCGCGGTTTGAATGTCCATGTTTATCTCAATGATAACAGCATGAATACTAGCCAATAACACCAAAATAAACAAAATAACACTACAAAATAAATAAAACAACATAAAACACTTATAAAAAGAACTTAAAAACAAGAAATAATTATAATAACAAGTATTTATTGTTTTAGCCCCGCGGTTTATTAGTCGCCATTGTCCACGACGTAGTTTGTGTTAACAGTGACACGCCATGTCACATATTTCTGGCCTTATACCGCCTATAGAACTTACCTGGGAGTGTGTGGCGGATAAATTGATAAGAGAAAAGTTCCTCCTCACTGCCTTAGACCTTTATTTAGAGCTGTAAGAAAAGGTAAGAGATTTATTAGTGTTAAAAAAATACTTTTCAAACCCTATTAATTTTGAGGTGGAATCTGCCGTTGAAACACTTATATGGAGGATCAGGACTATGTGAGTATGGGCGTGTGTGTATTTGACTTGGTACAACATCTTTCAAGTAAGGTTAGGTAGATTGTTAGGTTATGTTAGGCTATATAAGCTTTTTACCCCAAAGTTAGGTACGTGTATCTATAACCGAGCACTGAGAATACGGCATTCGTTGGGTTATGGTTAGGTTAGCTTATGTTATGTTAGATTCGGTTCGGTTAGGATAAATTATATAAGCTTTTTATATTATTAGGTAAAACTGGAGAATAGGTCCGTGTCGCGTACAAGCACGAAACTGACATCAGTTAGAAGACTCGGTAGTGGTTCCAGAAACGTAAAAAAAAAATGAGGTGCTCACTTCTAGTGTGGCCGTAATAGCACTCGAAAGTGTGGCGATCCTCACCAGTTTCTAAGTCCAGCGAGCTCCCTCACCGTCACCCCGATTCCCCCCCTCCCCCCCCCATCCCCTCCAACAAGCTTGGGGGAGCCTGGGGAATCGGGGGTTTTGGGGAGGGATGAAAATTAAGCGAAATATGGCCGTTCAAAATTGAAAAAAAATCGAAAAAAAATAAATAAATAAAAAAAAAGAATCGAAATTTTTTAACCTAACAATCTAGCAGGGGTGGGCGCACTCCCCACTACTAACCTAACCTAACCTAACCTTAACCTAACCTAACCTTAACCTTAACCTAACCTAACCTAACCTGAACCTAACCTAACCAGGGACGCCCCCGCTAGGACATTAACCTAACCTAATCTAGCAGAAGGAGCTGCACCCCCCCTGGAATTCGTTTTTGCCAATTTACTCCGAAAATATTTGTCCTACAAAAATAACATCCGTATATAAATTTATTGGCCTTGATGAGATCTATAAGATACAAATACAAATGTATAGATATCTCCATTACTTATAATCCGATTTCATTCTACTATGGCTCAAAATAACGGACTTTTTATGCTCTTTCTTAAGTATTCTATACAACTTTTACGTGTGTGTGTGTGTGTGTGTGTGTGATTCATTGATTCCTTCATTCTCCTTCCTTCCTTCCTTCAGGTTCTACAGCTGCAGGGAGATCACTAAGAGAACATCTGTCAGTTCTTAACCAAAGTGTAGCTCATTGCAGTGTAATTATTATATTATGTTCATTATTCCTTCCTTCCATCATTAATTCCTTCATTCTCCTTGCTTCCTTCAGGTTCTACAGCTGCAGGGAGATCAGCGGGAGAACATCTGTCGGTTCTTAACAAAAGTTGGACTCGTAAAAGCGGAGCAGATCAAAGTGCACGGCTTCTAATGTTCCACCAACCTCCTCCATCACCACCACCTTGTTCAACAACACTCTTCCATCACTATCCTGCTCCATGCTGTCCCTCCACCAATACCACTGCTACTCCACCACCACCACCACCGCTTGTTAGGTGAAGGAGGAGGAAACAGAGTAGGTTGAGTGGATGTTGTAATTGTTGATTAATTACCTACCAGTCTAACAGCAATAACATCAACTCTAACTACTACTACTACTACTCTTATTCCTATTAAACTACTATAACTATTACTACTAAAACTCCTACTATAACTACTACTACTATTACTAATTTTACTTCTACAACTACTACTATTTTTCCAGCAGTTTGATTATTTTCAAAACCATTTAATTTTTCAAGCATGTACGTGGAGGATTGCATTGACGTATTCCGAGAGAGAGAATGAGAGAGAGAGAGAGAGAGAGAGAGAGAGAGAGAGAGAGAGAGAGAGAGAGAGAGAGAGAGAGAGAGAGAGAGAGAGAGAGAGAGAGAGAGAGAGAGAGAGAGAGAGAGAGAGAGAGAGAGAGAGAGAGAGATCTTCGGTTATTATTATTATTATTATTCATTTCTTTATTTATTTGTATCTAAAAGGAAAGGAAAATTATGATGTTATTGTTATTATTATTATTATTATTATTATTATTATTGTATTTTGTTTAATTATTTCTTGTGGATCGATGACCATTAATATTACTATTATTATTATTGTTATTATTTTATTATTAATGTATATGTGGAATTTATTTTGTTTATATCATGCGTGTGAATTTTTTGCTTCCAATATCCTTCCTTTCTCTCTCTCTCTCTCTCTCTCTCTCTCTCTCTCTCTCTCTCTCTCTCTCTCTCTCTCTCTCTCTCTCTCTCTCTCTCTCTCTCTCTCTCTCTCTCTCTCTCTCTCTCTCTCTCTCTCTCTCTCTCTCTCTCTCTCTCTCTCTCTCCCCCTCAATTTCTTCCTTCCATCCATTCATTCCTCCATCTCTCCCTTCCTTCCTTCCCCTCCTTTCCTACCTCTTTTCCTCCCTCCCTCCTTCCTTCCTTCCTTCCTTCCTTCCTTCCTTCCTTCCTTCCTTCCTTCCTTCCTTCCTTCCTTCCTTCCTCTCTCCTTCCTTCCTGCAGCGAACACACATTTCTTTTCATGTTTGATGGTAACAAGAAATATTGTCTGTCTGTCTGACTGTCTGATGTTCCGATGAAATGATTATAAAGTAAATAATAAAGCCAAGGTTGCCATCTATGCGCTTATATTATACCTTCATTATTATTTATTTATTTATTTATTTATTGAAGGAATGGAGAGAGAGAGAGAGAAAAAAAAATAGCAGACGATTATATATTAATAAAACACAATACAATGATTTTAAACAAATATAATGAACCAAATTAAGTATATAAACCGAAAAAAACATAGCTAAACACATGAAAAGTGATTTAAATAACATTAGAATGCATCAAATGGCTCTAAGCTGGTGTAGCTTCTTGCTGGGTTACGTACACACAAAGGTTTAAACAACAGACGTAATATTGCTGCCGAACAGATGAGCAATAATAATTATAATGATAATAACGTGGTAAGAAAATTGAAAAAAATAAATATAATAATAATAATGAAGTGTCAAAGCAGAATCCATGAATTTAAGAGAAATTAGCGTGAACAGATGTTTAAAGTCTTATGATGAGGGGGAGGGAAGGAGGGCGGGAAAACATATCGTACTGGCAGCAATAATAGTAGTGTTAATATATTAAAACTTATATTATACCCATAGGTTAAACTTTTAATTAAACTATATATTAATAATTCTACCTGAATATATATATATATATATATATATATATATATATATATATATATATATATATATATATATATATATATGTATTTACAACTTAGTAACACACCAATAACACTATTATTATTATTGCTGCCACGGTGCCGTACGATATGTTTTCCACAGTCTGCGAGCGGAATTTAAACCCTCCGATGAAGTTTTAAACATTCAATGCACAATGAAGGAAGGAAGGAAGGGAAGGTTATGTCTAAATCTTTGAAAAAACAAATAATAACATAATAATAGCCATTCTAGTTTAGTCTGACTCACAAAATTACGTTTCTAACTTTTTGTTTTTGGCCGAGCTCACCCTTATTATAGGATTATTATATCTTTATTACACTTTATTACACACGATATATTAAATAAAGAACAGGAGACGCCCGTTCTTTAAAGCTATAGTATATATATTCAGATGGAGAGAGAGAGAGAAAAAAAATCATACGAATATATATTAATAAAACACAATACAGTGATTCCAAACAAATATAATTAACTAAAATTATTATATAAACCGAAAAAACATTGCGAAAACACATGAAAAGTGGTTTAAATAACAGAAAACGATGGTAATGGAACGTAAGTGTGTCCCGATAGAAAATGTGAAGCCACAAGAAGAAGAGGAAGAATTAGCAATTAGGTGAGATAATGAAACCCTTGAACACTTCCTTCTATGGTGCCCGGCATATCAAGAAAAGAGAAAAGAATGTATCGATTTACAGCAACCCTACAGGGAAAATGTCTGTTCAATAATCGGTGCTTTCCTTTTCAGAGAAAATAATATAGAAAATAAAAAAGAAATTATATATGATATGTGGAAAATAAGAGACAGACATATAAGGAACTAATCAGTGCATATATATATACACACACACACACACACACACACACACACACACACACACTCTCACACACACACACACACACACACACACACACACACACACACGCGCATACAACCGTTCAAGATCCTGAACTGTTAAGGCGGAGCCGATGCAAAGGCAATTCCGCTGACCATCACCTGAGGTGTATTTGTGGAATGAAAGGAACATTAGATGGATGAAGAGATGCATGAGGATGGTAAACAGGAGTAACATGCAAATTATATGGACATATGGACCGAGTGAGGGAAGACAGGACGAGTATGAGTGGAGAATGTCGCATGAAAGCAGGGAGGGGAATGAGTTGGATGTGAGGAAGTGGGAAAAAGTGATAGACCAAGAGATGAAACGTGTAGGACTGAGTAAATGGAGGAATGAGATGGAGAGAAAGAACACTTTGGAATGGTACAAGGAGAAAGAGACACCAGCGTATGAAAGGTGGTATGATGGAAGCCTGGGTAGCGATCTTCTCTTCCGAGCCAGGGCACAGTGTATGGATGTGAATGTAAGAAACTATAGATGGTCTGAGTCAGGCAGCAAGGTGTGCCAGATGTGTGACATGGGGGAGGACGAGACGGTGGAGCATGTGTTGCTGGAGTGTGACAAGTATAACAGAGAGAGAATGGACATGATGAGGATAGTTCTGAGTGAGATGGGATGTGAAATGAATGTATTGGTTGAAAGGACTGGCAGGGAATGGATGGTGTTGCTGCTGGGTCTGTGTGGGGACACCACGGCACGAATGATTGATGCCGTGAAAATGTTTCTGGAGAAAATATGGAATGTGAGGATTGGTCAGTAGTCTTGTATATATGCTGATATATGAGGTTATGTGTGTTTTTCTTTCTTTTTTCTTTTTGCCTTCCCTTTTTTTCTCTTTACAGGAGCAGCCGTTTCAAAGGCCTGGCCTGTAAACACAGGCCACCTGTAACATCAAGATCAAGATCAAGATCAAGCAGCGAAGGCACAGCTGGTTACTATATCAAAGTCTGAGACCGAGACCAATGTTTATATCCATTAGTGTCTGCAAAAATCTCTCGGTTTTCTTGTTTACATCGGCCGCCGTGACACACACAACACTGGAAGCTTGTTTACATCGGCCGCCGTGACACACACAACACTGGAACAACAGGATAATTTGAACACTGGAACAAGGAGTACTTGTGTGTACGAAGATGTGTTCTGGGTAAACAAACATGTCCGCCCACCGCAACGCTAATAAGGATAATTTGATGGCGAGCGGCCACGGATACAACGGGATGGGCATGGAGTCTGATGACTTCCCACCAATCGCCAAGCGACCGAGGACACCTTCTCCAAGCAGCGAGACGCCAGGTAAAACACCACGAACCACCCAGGACCAACATCCATCCACAGACCACCTGGTGAAGGCGTCATTCATGCTTAGAGCCACCAATGGAGCCAAAGTGTTTGCCAACCCCAGCAGGGTTTCCCATGCCCTCCACCAGTCATCCCTTGGTAAGTACATCATCGAGGGAGAAACACGGTCACTGGGCAATGGGTCATCCCTAATAGTTGCAGTGTGGGAGCACAACATCTCCAAAATCCCAGACCTAGAGGAACCCACCTTCACATTAGGGGAATGGGAGATAACCTGTAGGAGGGCCGACCGTGACGGTGAAGACTACAAGTACGCCAGGGTGGGGCCCCTAGCAGATGACACCAACATAGAGGAGATCCGGGATGGTTTCAAGTCCTTCGGGACGGAAGAGGTAGTGGAAATCACCTGGATTCCACCACACTGCCTTCCAAGGTCCACCACAGGGAGGTGGATAAGACTCAAGGTTAGGGGAACCATACCTACCAAGGTAGCCATTAACCAAATTGTATATTGGGCACGGCCTTTCCTTCTCCCTATGCTACGCTGTCCTGGGTGCCTAAAGATAGGACACTCCATCAACACCTGCAGGTCACCAAGTCGTTGTTCACGGTGCAGCGGACCACATTCATTCCACCTTAATGAAAACACCTGCACCAGACCGTACTACTGTTTCCAGTGTGGGGGGTCACATGGTCCAAGGTCTGCCTACTGCCCTCACAACCAGGACGCTCAGCAGCTGTACAGTACCCTAGCACGTGATGGGGTTACTCTTCCCGATATTAACAAACAACTCAGGGAACTACAGCTGCCTAAAACCCAGGCTCTTCACAGGCCACCACCACCACCACCCAAGCCAGCAACATCCCCATCACCACCTGCTAAAACAGTCCAGCCAGGAATCTCGTTCGCCTCAATTACAACAGAGAACAGGTACAACACCTTAATGACCCTCCAGGAAGAGGAAAACACTATACAAGACGCATCCATTGCCCCAACTCCACCACCAGCACGCAAATTGTACCACCCACGAAATTCTCCTCGTAGGCAGTCGGGTTACCTGCCACCCCCAACAACCCCAACCCCTCCTGACCTAGACAACGAAATACACCAGTCCGTTACCACAGCAGAAGTACACCATCAGCAGGACAACACAGCAAGACAAGGACGGGAAACACACCGCACCTCACGCCATACCACCTCACCACCACAACACCTCCAAAACCCACCTTACCCACCAGAAAACACTTCCTCCTCACCCCCCATAGGAAACTTTCTCTCCAGCCTTTTCAGCCTTCTATGGAAAGGCTACCACCTTTACCAGAAAGGTACCTCAGTACCTAACATTTTAACAGCATTGTGGCCCACCCTCTCCATTCTCATGTCAACTTTCTTTTCATAAAAACACTCACCTTCCTACTCTGGAATGCCAGGTCTCTCCTCAGGAAATCCCAAGAACTCCAGTCTTACCTGCAGGACACAACTCCCTCAGTGGTCGGGCTGTGTGAGACTTGGCTCACCCCCACCCTCACACTCAACCTACCTGGATACTCCATCTACAGGCAGGACCGTCCTCAGGGACGCGGTGGGGGAGTCCTTCTCGCCCTTCGTGACGAGACAGTCCACTCGCGCCTCACACTTCCACCGTGGCAGAATGGACACCTGGAAATAGTCACTGCCCGGGTAGGCTTGCAAAGTGGTTGGCTCACAGTGGCAGTGTGCTACAACCCAGGTGGGAAAGCAACCTACCAGGAACTTGAGCACTATTTTTCCTCCCTTCCACCTCCAGTGCTCATCATGGGGGACTTTAATGCTCACCACCACAGCTGGGACCCTAACCTACCCCCTCACCACAGAAACTCTCCTGGTACTAGTCTGTTCCAAATCCTCTTGGACTCTCCCCATCTATCTCTACTCAGCCCACCAGGACTACCTACCAGATTCCACCCCTACACTGGTGCATCCTCAGTCTTGGACTTGTTTCTTGGGGACCCAAGATTCCACAATGCTACCTTCTCCACTGGCCCATACATGGGGAGTGACCACCTCCCTATTTTTGCCTCTCTCCCACAAGCCGCTCCCAGACCTCATCCTGGATGCCTGCCACGGTGGAAAATAAAATCCTCTGAGTGGTCAAGATACGCCGCGGGCCTCACAACTCCTCCTGACTTCTCCACTCTTTCCCTGGAGGAGGCAGCCGAGTCATTCAGTCTGACTCTGAAGGAAGCGGGTAAGACTGCCTTCCGCCTTACCACCCGTCACACTCCCCACCGCCCAGGAAAGCCATGGTGGAATGAAGACTGTGCCCAGGCAGTACTGGCCCGTCGTAGAGCCTGGAACATGTGGCGCAGGACTCCAACAACACAGGCAGGCAAAGAATACCGTCGACTGGATGCTATGTGTGTCAAAACCATCTCGCAAGCTAAGAGGAAAGCATGGGCTTCCCATTGCTCATCTCTTTCCTTCTCCTCCTCCACAAAAAGAACATGGAACTTCCTACACTCCATGGAAGGCACGAAGGCACGTCTCCCTATCCCCCTGCAAAGTCCTAAGCAGACCCAAACAACCCTAGATGACCCTCAGAAGGCAGAAGTACTGGCAGAATATTATAAACAAAAAATAGGTATTCCTCCTACCCTCCGCCCACCTGCAGACCTCAACCAAGTCATAAACAGTGCCATCGTTTCTCCTGGCGTTCCTGAACTCACACAACCCTTCACCTCACAGGAACTGACCAAAGCTCTCCAGACGCTCAAAGCCAACAAAGCACCAGGACACGACCACATCCCTTATGAATTCATTACACACCTCACTCCACAGCTACAAAAAAGCCTCCTACTTATCTACAACACCAGCTGGCTGACAGGGCAATACCCAGCCTGTTGGAAACCATCCATCCTTATCCCCATCCCCAAACCTGGTAAAGACCCCACACTCCCATCAGCATACCGACCAATCGCCCTCCTCTCCTGCATTGGGAAGCTAATGGAGAGACTAGTCACTACCAGACTTACCTGGTGGCTGGAGGAAAAACACCTGCTAAGGGAGGAACAGTGTGGCTTTCGCCCCCACAGAAGTACCCTTGACGTGCTGGGTCAAATGGAGTACCACATATGTGACACCTACCGCCAGAGACAGGTCATGACAACCCTCTTTGTAGACCTGGAAGGGGCATTTGACTCAGCACCACACACGGGGATCCTGTATAAGCTGGCAAATATGGGCATCACAGGAACCACTCTCACCTGGGTCAAACACTTCCTCACTGACCGTTCCTTCCAGGCCGCAGTAGGTGCCTCCATGTCTTCCTCACACCACATACAGAGAGGTGTACCACAAGGGTCAATACTCAGCCCACTCCTTTTCAATACACTCCTGTCTGACCTCCACATCCCACTCCACTCACACCTCCTCATCTATGCTGATGATATCACCATCATCAGCAGGGCACCAACACTAGCCCAGGCACAGACCAACCTGCAAGAAGCCGCAACAATGCTGGGGGATTGGGTGACCTCCTGGGGCCTCACACCCAGTGTAAGAAAAAGCACACTCATGTGCTTCACCCTGAAAACACTGCACACCCCCCCTCAAGTAACAATGTGCAGTGAGATCGTCCCATACTCTACAACACATACCTTCCTGGGGCTGCGCATGGATGGACCTCGTCTCTCCTGGGCCAGCCATGTGGAATACCTCCGCACCGCCTGTAACAAAAGGCTCAACATAATGAAGAGGATCGCAGGTATTCGCTGGGGTGCCAACCGTGATCTAATACTCCAGTATTACCTTGCCACCATCAGACCCAAACTCATGTATGGCAGCAGCATATATGGGTCAGCGGCATCATCTACCCTCACTAAGCTGGATACCATACAAAATAACGCACTCAGGATTTCTATGGGAGCTATGAAATCCTCTCCAATCATCTCCCTCCATGCTGAGAGTGGCATTCTTCCCTTGGCCAAACACAGAAGGGAGGTACTATGCCACCACTACCACCGCATCATGAGCCTGCCACTCTCCCATCCACTTAGCACTCTCTACACTAACTCTGGAGTGACACAACACACACCATCATGGCATCCTGGAGCCAGACAACCTTTGCAGGTGAGAGCCCTGCAAGCCTATAACATCCTCAGCCTGACTCCACCACCTCCACAGCCCACAAGACCAAACTCTCCTCTACCACCCTGGCTGGACATCTCACACATGTTTGCCCTCCATATTCCTGGCCTTCTTGCCAAGCAATCTGCCAGTATCCTAGCAGCTCCCCTCTTCCACCAGCTGGACAAGACACTATATTGCAACCACCTAAAAATATTTACTGATGGCTCCCTATCCCCAGCACCCCCTTCTACATCAGCAGCCATCTATGACCCTAGCGCCTCCATCTGCAGGACGTGGAGACTTCCACCAGAAACAGACGTGGTGACAGCGGAGCTTTACGCTCTCCACCAAGCCCTTACACACCTCTGCACCATCTATACTAAGGGCAAGGCTGTGGTATACACAGACTCCCTCTCATCACTTCATCTCCTCCTCTCCCGCCACCCAGCCTCATCCACAACTCTCGTCCACGCAATGCAACAGACCCTCCTCCACCTCCACACTGAGGGCTGGAACATCATCTTCCAGTGGGTGCCTTCACACTCAGGTGTTAGAGGTAACGAGGTCGCTGACGCGGCTGCCAAGATGGCCTTGTCGGAGGTAAACATTACACCTCTCTCCCTTCCTCTCTCCACGGCAAAGCGTCTCATCTCTCGGGTCTGCCGCTCTGCCTGGGACAACACCCTCCAAGATGCCCTCCACACCACATCCATGGGTCAATACCGCAGGGACTCCTCACCACAGCCGTGGATACGGAAACAATCCCGCGTCCTAGATGTCGCCCTCACCCGCCTCCGCCTCGGCCACACAACACTCGCGGCTCACCTACACCGCCTGCGTCTGTCCCCTGACCCACACTGCCCGTGGTGCAGGAACATTCAGGAGACTATCGAACACTTCCTACTACAGTGTCCGCGTTACCACTCTCACCGAGTATTACTCCGCTCCCAACTCCTGGCCCTGAACGTCACCACCTTTGACCTGCCTACTCTGCTAGCAGCAGCAGGCGTCCACCCCTCACGACAACCAGCTGTCATCCGTCTCACCACCGCCTTCTTGAAGAAGACGGGTCAGCTAACACGCCTGTGATAACCTCACAGGACTTCACCAGGGCTCATATGATCGACTGAATCGTCGCAGCCCTAAACAACAACAACAACAACAACATATCAAAGTCTTATATATCATTAATTTAGTCTTTTCGTCATTCCCATCTTCCTATCAGCCCACGAGGAACATCTATAGTTCAAGGTGAGTCAATTATCTCATCAATATGCTGAGTCAATAGCTAGTGCCACCATTTGCTATGGTCTGACTAGGATGAGCTCGGCAGAACGGTAGCTTTTTGTTTTGGTGGAGGTTAGTTCAGTGATGGGCGTGGGATTTGTATCTGAATATGTGTTTGTGTGGTAAGTGTTTACCATTTTGTGTGGTAAGTGTGATATTGTGTGTGTGTATATATATATATGTGTGTGTGTGTGTGTGTGTGTGTGTATGTATACGTGTCGGGACGATTTGTGGGATTATTTTACTTGTTCACAATCATGCTTTAAAAAATTAATGGTTATAATATGACATTATTTGATGCATTCTGAGAAGATTTTCCTTATTACATTTCCTTCGCAAATTCCTAGTTTGGGAGTTATAACGAAAAGTTAGGTTGGATGAAATGCAGACGACAATTTATTTTACACCTGGGATTAGGTTAGCTATGTGTTGCTTTTTCTTTGATAATATAATGTGTTATGTTAATATGATGTGTTAGTGTGTTAATTAAAGATTATTATGTTATGTTATTGTTTTTTTCTCTCTTCACTATTAATATATTCTCTTTCAACCAACAGATGTGGCCGTAAGAGACTTAAAAAGAAAAAGAGAGTGAGAGGGGGAGAGGAGGAGAGTTGAAATTGAAAAGAAAAAAGTGAGAGAGAAGAAAAGGAAATATTACGTCATTAAGCCATCATTGTCATCATTAATTATGGCTGGAAATACAAGACATGTGGTTAATATGGCTAACTCCATTGTAGGGGTGTCTATTCTATCCATGCCTTACTGTTTTAAAGAGGTGAGTGTGTGTGTGTGTGTGTGTGTGTGTGTGTGTGTGTGTGTATAGTAATAGCTATAGTAAGTGAATACAGAGAGAATGAAATTATAATAATAGTAATAATTTGCTTATAATTCTTATTAGTTCTTCTTTGTCATTTTATAATTATTCCATTCATTTATTCATTGCAATCAAACTAATTCCTCTTCCTCCAGGCTGGATTGTTGCTGGGCGTTTTAATGGTTTTGTTCAGCGGAGTAGTGACGAAAAAGACTTGTATGTTTCTGGTCAGAGCGGCTACTATGGCAAGACACCACAGCTATGAATTCCTGGGTGAGTACAAGGCGCAGGAGTAGCCAGTTTTTTTCCTTTAAACAATAAATGAACGAGTATTTTTCCTTCTCTTTCCATCTCTTCCTCTTCCTTGTCAGTTCAGGTTTGAAATCATGAATATTTGTTGCATTAATTACTATTTCTATATTAAGTTTATTTATTTTTATGCTTCTATATAGGAGGATAAACTTGTTTTTATGTCTCTTGCTGGTAATTATTTGAAGTTTTTTTCTCGTGTCCTCTTCTATTTCTGTTGTGTGTGTGTGTGTGTGTGTGTGTGTGTGTGTTTATAAGTAACAAACCCTTTCTTCCCCGCAGCCTTCCACGTGTTCGGAGTGCTCGGTAAACTGGCCGTGGAGCTTTGCATGATATTATTCCTGATTGGAATTTGCATATCCTTCCACGTGGTGATGGGGGACTTGGCACCGGCACTAGCAGCACAAGTACTGGACATACAGAACACTCCTTCACTCAGGGCTACACTACTACTAGGTGAGTGTTACGTTAGGTTACGTAAGGTTAAGTAAAGTTAGGTCAGGTATTAGGTCAGGGCCACACTGCTATTAGGTAAGGGTTAGGTAAAGTTAGGTTAGGTAAGATTAGATGAGGTGTATTTACTATATTTATTGTATGTGTATGTGGTGGTCTGGTGGTTAGCGTGTTGGATATATCAGCTCAGAGTCACAATTTATTTATATTAAGCATTTCTATCTATTCTTTTACCACCATCTTCCCCCAGCCTCTATAAGGATAAATATATATAATTTTAAAAATATATATACCTTTTTATATATAATTTCTTTTAATGTATCTATTTATCTATCTATAATTTATTTTAATGAATATAATATGCTTTTCTATCTTTTTTTTCTTCACCCCACCCCTCCTAGTAGTATTGCCTTTGTGTCTGCTGCGTAAATTGGACAACCTATCATCTATGTCTGCTTGTTCTATTCTGTTCTACTTCTTCTTAATTACTGTGGTAAGTATAATAATGATAATTGTGTCTGTGAGTGTATGAGAGAGAGAAAAAATAACTAACCATTCTTCTCTTGTCATATTTTGGCATTAAAAGCAAAATAAAATAAATAATTAAATAATAATAATAATAATAATAGTAATAACTAAATAAATACCTTTTTTCCAGGTCTTTTGGCATGCATTCCCTCGGCTAGTGGACGGCTCTTGGTACCATTCGGCAAGGTTGTGGCGTCCGGCTGGGATGTTACAAGTTTTTCCAATATGTATGCTGGGCCTCTCATGCCAAAGGTTAGTACAGGGGGAAGGGGGCTTAGGTGAGACTGGAAGGAAGGGGACAGACAGACAGACAGACAGACAGGATGAGACCAGGAGGAAGACAGAAGGGAGATAAGCTTGCAAGTTACGGCAAAAATGTTTTTTAAGCTTTTGTCCGGCCGGTCCTGAACCAAAATAGTTAATAATTCAATGTATTTATTAACTTGTACATTGTCATTGGTGGTTAGGACTGTGTAAGTCAGAGGTCAGAGGTCAGGAAGCTCTCTCTCTCTTTTATGCTCCCTTGATTTCTTTTTCTTCGTTAATTAAGCCTCTCAAATTATCTATCCCTCCTCCTCCTCCTCCTCCTCCTCCTCCTCCTCCTCCTCCTCCTCCTCCTCCTCCTTCTCCTCCTCCTCCTCCTCCCCCTCCTCCCCTTCCTTCTCCTAACGTAAGTCTATCAGTGACAGAAATTCAAATTTTAGATACAAGACAATTTTAAACAATGTTAATACTTTGGTTTAAACATTAGTAAGGATCAAAAATGTATTGCAAATTAAAAGATGTATAATGTTGATGCAATATTCCAAGGATAATTGAAGAAAATTGATTCTCAATTTTTGGAACCCAAATTTTCCATCTGAAATTAGGTTGAAAATTTTTTTTTGCTAATTTACTCCGAAAATATTATTCCTAGAGCAAAAATGTATAGAACCAAATTTGTTAAGCTTGAATAGTTGTGTATAATTCTCTCTTCACCTATTCAATATTCTCCATAACTTTGGAGAAAATTTAAGTTTAGGGGAAAAAAAAAGATTAATCCTATTTCCCTTCTTAAATCTACAGTTTCCCTCAAATTCCCGTTCACTATAGCTCAAAAGAACGGCCGTATCCTGTTCTTCATTTACTAATATAAACTTCTTTTACTTAAACCTAATAGTTTTCGAGTTATTAAATAAAACATGATTTCTGAAGAAGAAAAAAAGGTATTTATTATTATTTATTACCTTGCAAAATTTTGTGAAAATTTTGACTTTTCAGAATTTCATTAAAATTGATACACAGGGGTTTTCAAACATGCTGATCACGAATCTGGACTCAGTTTTGTGATTACTATCATGTTAAGGATTATTTGAGTGTTGTTTTGTTTAATGTAAATTATTGAAATATCCATTATTTAAAGAGGAAGAGGAGAAGGAGGAAAAGGGAGAGATCAATGATTAGATAGATAAGAGTGTGTATATTAAACCCTATCGTATCCCTTACAGGCATGAACAATCAAGAAATGATAGAGTCCGTCCAATCAGGATATCGAATGGCCGCCTCCGCGCTGTCCTGATGAGCTGTACAAGGCAATGATACACTGCTGGAACAAAGATCCAGACCACCGACCAACATTTGACTTCCTCCATCACTTCTTTGACGATTTCCAAGTATACTGAGGTTTTATTCCTGACCGGTTTCGCTAACAGCTTCTTCTTCTTCCTCTGAAGAAGCTGTTAGCGAAACCGGTCAGGAATAAAACTTCAGTATACATTGTGTTTCTTTCTCCACAACCCACAACTGTCAAGATGTCTACACAATTATTATTATTATTATTATTACCATTATGTTGCAACACTGTTATGTATGTAGTTTTCTTAGATCTAATATATTTAAGTATTTATATATGTGAAGTTAATATAAAAGAATAATTAGGAGATATCAGTAGTTATTTAATATTAAAGAAGTCTTTTACATGAACCTCATAGCTTTTGAGTTATTTAATCAAACATAATTTCTTTTTTTTAAATCTAGGTTTCATCCTTGCAAATTTCAAGATTATTTGAGGTTATTTTAGGTGATTTAAGGTAATCTGAAGATTATTTTAGGTCAAAAAGGATGATAATTCTAGGTCAAAAAGGATGATAATTCTAGGTAGTTTTACGTCAATAAAGATAATATTAGATCACCACAATCCTTCCCCAGAGTCCCATCAGCTCCCTGGGAAGCCTCCTAGGTTAAGTTAGGTTACCGTCTTCCTCTGTTCCCCCGGAGTTAGGTTAGGTAAGGTTGTGTACTGACCACCACCACCACTACCCTTAATCACCCGTTCTCTCCTGTTCCCCCAGAGTCGCATCAGCTCTCGTGCCGACCCCCGTTAGAGATCTGTGTAGCACACACCCGCCAACGCCTCACTCTAATGTCTCGCTCTGGTCTGGGGTCGTGTGCTTTCTCAAGTGTGGATACAGTTCTGGGCACAGCGGGCCAGCATCCTTCTACTACTACTGCTCCTAATACCACTACTAACTCCACTACAAATTCTACTACTATTACTACTACTACTGCTGCTGCTGCTACTGCTGCTGCTGCTGCTGCTGCTGCTACCCTTCAACACCACCACCACCTCCACCACCTTCATCACCAAGATCAGTGATAGTTAATTGTTGGGGTTGATTATAGTGATTAAGTATAATTAGTTGTTAATAATGAGGTTTTTTATTATTATTATTATTAATTTTTTTTATATGCTATGATAGTTTGATGTGATTTTATATTTTATTTTTTTTTCTGCCCCTTGTGACCTTTTCTGCCCAATTCCTGTGACCTTTTCCATCCTGGAGT